>DWPT01004641.1:0-13010 GCA_018251895.1 Agathymus mariae mariae | reverse complement strand
CGGTGTGGGTGCTCCCCGAGTTTTTCTTTTTTTTTTTTTTTTTTTTTTTGCGGCTCCCGGGCCCCACGGAAATCTCACTTTTCCCCCCCCCCCCCCCCCTTTTTTTTTTTTCAACAGTCCTAATATTTAACTTGACCCTTTGCTTCAAATATTAAAACAAGCGCGCTAGACAAAGCCTAAAAGCTTATAGTCAGGAAAACAAATATAATTCAAATACCTGTTGATTACGACACACTATATTATAACAGATACATATTTATATATGACGACAGTTCCGTTATGGATAAGATAATGCGTCCACAACACGGCTTCCACTTCCAATGCCTGACTGACCTGACCTTCGATGATCCGATGCGATCATTCTGTTGCACAATAAGATACATTCTTAGTTATCTAATATTATATCTATTACATTATACATTCCAAGAGACAGCGGTATTTATTGGAAATTAAATTAATAGTTTACTTTTTATGGTTATTAATCTACATAGATTTACTGCCAATGTATGCGTAGACCGTTTATGCAATATACAAATTTAAACCATCACGTGATTATTATTAAAGTAACGCTACATGTTTGATAGAAGAATATCGGTTATAACTTTCGGAGATATCAAAAGTACCCGCTTCAATGCTTCAAGCCATTGAGTCAGTCGTCTTGTGGTTCCAGATATCCGTAAAATCCGTCATTCAATCCATTATAGTAAACCTCACTCATTACATAACTTTCTACCTACCTTACGTACTTAAGACTAGTACAATTTTATAATATAATTTTTGAGTCTCCAAATCATTATACATGTTATTATAAATGATTACTGTTAAAATACAACTAGTTGAAAGACCGATTACCGCTAAGTAATTCACTAGCTATTTTTATATGATACTGAATTTTAAGAAATACATTAAAATTAGACTCACACCCGCGTTACATTTACCTGATGGATAGAAACAAAAGAAAAAATAAAAATAATAAAGAACTGAGAACAAACAAATAACAAATGATTTTCCACATCCAATATAAAATAAGCATTGCATCCTAAAACGTCTATAACCAACCCAATGTTAAAGAACAGTGACTTGATAACGGTCGCAGAGAGACAACTTGTTATTGGGGATGAAGCTCTTCGAATAGAAATAAAATGTTGTTTAAAGCAACATTGTATTGCATTGTTGTTTGAAACTACATTGTATTATATAGTTATTTGAAGCTACGTTGTATTATGTTGTTCTTGTTATTGTAATGTTTTTCGTGTTTCAAATGTCAGCTTGTTGTTATAAAGAGAAATACTAACGTTATTGATGGACATTAATCAGATATAGCCATAATAGTAAATTGGTGTTACACAATATAGTTTTGAAGGATAGGATCCCATCCACTGGTAAAAGATAATTCATTCTGCGGGAGGTCGGTGGGAAGTGTATTAACAATTTTAATTCCAACGGATAGTAGTAGGGTATTTTTCTCTTCAGGTTGTTAGGGTTTTCCCTGCTTGGCTAGCGAGCATACCTTCTTTCTAGGATCAACTACGATAGTGTCGAGAGTCAGTTTGAAAAGCGAATTCTCCCGCTTACTTCTTTCCAAGTACGCGTTTGTGATGTCTTTAGTGTTGCGAACGAACTTGCCGGTTACGAATTTAAGAAAAAAACCAATAGGACTTCGATGGCTCCCAAGCTAAGGATCATGTCTGGATGTAAATAAAAGAAAAAAACCGCAAGTTTTAAAATTCGTATTTATCAAACTATAATAACCGAATGAATTGTTTGAAATATTTTTCTACATATATCCATTAAATATGGTAGATAAAAGAAAATAAACTTATCTTAGGCTTAAACGGTGACGTCTTAATACGGCCATAGCGTCACTCGTTAACTAATAACGTAGACTGACAAATTGCGGGTTCCATCTGTGAACCAACTTCAAAACTTGTTCTATTGTCATACAGTTTAACAAATCGAAAATAAACAGACCAATCTTTCACGGTATATTTTTAGTATTGGAATGAAAAGCTCAGTTAATGTGGGTTGAACCTTTGTTATGCAACAGTTACGTAGTGTACTGTCTGTGGTAAACAGAGATGCAGGTACGTGAGCGGTTTAATGATTATGTGATACTGTTATTTTTCTTTGTTTAATTTGTTTGATTCTCAAATGGGTAAAAATTACATAAGAACGGTTATTCTTATAGTCAAGGCACGAAATTAGGTTGCGTCGCGTAATGCGACGGATGACTTAGACGCTTATATACGAAATCTTAGCGCTACGGTTAACTAAAAGAAACAGATAGAGAAAGGAAACATAGTACAGAAAATACCATTTATTTTTTATGCGAATATTGTTAAAATAAAAAAAATCCTTTTTTGATTGAAACGTCTTCCATCTCCATCAAGTACGAGTAGAGAACCTCGTCATTCAAAATTAAAGAAAAACGGATGTGTATAACTATATACCGAAGTCAGAAATTATACTTGTTTCACAAATAAAGAAAGATTATTCTATAAATTAAAAATATCAGATTTTTTATGAATTTGTTAAAAAATGTACGTGATGTGTCTGTGCGTATAAATAATATGTGAACGTGTCAACGCGCGCAAATTAAGATTGTCCATATTAGAATATAAAACACCGCACGCTTACCTACTTCATCGTGACATCGACACAATTCGATGTCAACAACACAAGTAGCGAGTAATTAGTAAAAATCACAAGCTACATCCGATGTCAGAGCCAGCGGCTGGAGTGCAGTTGAGAAATGTATAGCGAGTGAAAATAGAAATTGCAGTAACGTCTCGATACGCAACGTTTGTTCGGAGATGAGACGCCGCGATAATTTGCATTCACTTCCTTCTGCGTAGCGCCCGCTGTAATTGGAAAGTAGATGAACTTACAACCCACTAACCACTTATTACAGGCACCCACACCCCTATGGACCGTCTTTTTAAATCCGATAAAGCCTGGTTGTGCTCCAGTACTGCACCAGGTTCAAAATTATGTAATTTTTCAAATGTTTCCGATAAAGCCTAACTACTGTTCTTCAAAAACTCAAACTTGGATGCTCTCATTCAATTTGTTGTTCATCCATCTAATACGAGACAGTCCTCTACTTTGGCTACTAGCTTAAACCTAATGACTGCCCATTACACACATTTGCTTACCTTGGCATATCACTCAAAATCCTTATAACCCGACTATCTAAATAAGTATACAACAATTATGTCTATAATAATATTAACAATTAAAACAATATGTTAAATGTGTTAATTATGTTATCGTCGTAGAGGCGAGAGACCGAAGAATTACATTTTTAATTTTTTTCTACGACAAACTTGAAAGAATGCAGTTAGATTTATCATAGTGTCTATGCATTATTATTAACCATTAAAAATATAAAATTTACTACTTCTTCCTATTGACGAGAATTTATTTTACGAAACTTAATTATAATGAATACTACAATCACTTATCATAATTGATCTTTAGATCGGCCATGGTAATCTTAAAAGTAGCCACTTATATAATTTTGTTATCTTACACCATTTCTTATACGCAATCTAAGTTTAGCTTAAAAAAATAACAATTATTTGGTGTAAGAATTCTCTTTGAATTCACATCCCCTTCAAATACTAAAACTTAGTAATAATATTATGCAGCTATGCTTTTCAGTGCTACCCTTTTTTAACATTTTATTACAAGGTAGCGCACCTTGAAAGAGATTAATTGTCTTTTGTAATTTGAACCCTAATATTTAACATGCATGACAACAGTGAACAGCTTATTTTGAATTACTCTCACGCACATACTTCGGCGATAATATTGCTGCATGCAATATCTTAGTACTAACTTCTTGATTGCCATGCTGCAGATATTGTTTACCGAAACAGTGCAAAGGAATGAAGCGTGCATATAATACGTCTCACCGGACTAGTTAAATTTGCTACTCTGCTATACAATATAAAAAAACATGCAATATTTGACTATATTGCTAGAATCATTACGATGCGTAATTAATTCGGTAGAATTTTTTAGAACACAATCGTATTAATGTATTTGTCATTTTATGACTCAAAATGTCCAAATTATCATATCTTACATGTCATATCAAACTCCCAGTATTCTTGCAAACACTCAAAAATTAAGCTTACATAACACCGATCTGTACCGATACAAATAGGCAAATCTGAATAGCAGTAACAGTCGCACCGATTATGATCGGCGTGGTGTAACAGTTTTTGAGAGAGAAATTATTTTTTGTTCTGCGGGCGCGGGCGGTTGACCGAATCGAGGTGTTTCAGAACTGCCGAACCATGCCCCGCTAAATCTGCAATGCATTATAATGCGAATTGTCTAAATTAACTTTCACTGTCATTATTAGTGTTCTGACATAGTTGGTACATGTCAAAAAGTCACCTTAAATTCATATTCAGTTCCATCTCGTAATAAATATTTTGTTGAAACGAAATGTACGATTAATTGTAATACTAATTAATTATAATAATAATAAAATAAATAAAATTCTTAAGACGAAAAAAGCGATGATTATAATATAAATATAAATTATTAGCCAAAAGTGGTGAAACGATTTAACTAAATATTATGTGTAGCGGTCTCAGCTGGAACCGTAGATTTCCAGGATTTTCGGAAATTTCGATACTAGAGTAAAATCTTCCTAATTCACAAAAAGTATTGCTTAAAAAACCGAAAATCGAGTTAAGATTACTTGTACAGACAAGCAGCTTTATTTGTAAATTCCACATTATCCGAAACAAAAAGTACCGGAATAACCGGTACTAGAAACCTCAGTCCCAGTTCTGAAAATAAATTCCCAGTACCGGGAATTCCCGATAAGTTTGGGTCCGGGAACTACCGTTTCTAAGCCCTACCTGTGACATTAAACCCACTGTAACACAATATTACAAAATTATGAAAAAGTAAAATAAACTAAAAATTAATTAATATGTTTTTGTACATAGAAAATAACGTGTAATTGGAATTAATATAAAAAAATTATGTTACAAGGCTACCACTTTGTTGCGTTTAGCACCGTTTATTTCGTTAAGCCAATTCTACGAGATGAAATGAAAAATAGTTACCTATGAAAACCATACAGCAAATTGAATAGAATGTATTACCCACCTTCCTTACATCAAGGTGATCAGGCGGAATGACTTCGTGACTTCCAACCGCCGCTCAAGTATTCCATTGACCACACGAATACAATGTTCAAATTATAAACGTTTATATTATGTTTTTTTTTAATTTAAGTTTCAATTATCTAATTCAAGATATATTATTTCGTATTTACGAGTTTTTTCAATTGAAATCTTGTATCCTTGTGTAGCAGAATAGAACTGCGCATAGCGTAATTTTTTATTAAGACTAATAATTAGGTGCAGAGAAACAGTAAGAAAATATTAAGCCGTTATGTGTTAAAAACAAATAAAGAATAAAAGTTCATCACATAAACACCATACACTACACACTACAAATCACCTAATCACTGAGACGACGACAGCAAACAAAAAATGTGTGCGGCCCGGTAAGGAATCCAGGACCCTCCGCTTGTCAAACGCGGTCACCACCAATTGAACGACGAGATCATCAGAATAAATAATAGTATGGATGAATGTCACAGGGCTACAACACTGCACGGACAGGAAATTCCCAAATCAAAAGCCTGGAGCGCATGCAACATACCTTCACTTTGCCCAAAACTGAGAAGCTTTGGAGCATACTTAAATACGCTATTCTATAGAGCAGTTTGAGGTTCAAAAGAACTTTGATTGCCTACAACAATTATCTAACGATAAAAACTAAAATGAAGTAAACCCTTTGAAATTTAATAAATTATAGTTTAATCAAGTGTTTATAAATATTGGTTGAAAGGCTTCTGTACCCAGATTTGTTAATTTTGAAATGGCTTGCATAATTAAATAATTTTTAAATTGCATAGTTTACTCTTTATCCTTATTCTTTATATTTATTAATTTAGGTTTACTTAGGTTAGGTTAACTTAAAAATTATATTATTTAAAATAATATGTAAATATAATCGATGCAGTTTCAGTTGTACTCGTAGATCGATGTAGAGAACATTATAATAAGGTGCATGTGCATAATCATTATCATTCGTTGAAATAAACATTTTAATTGGTAGGTGAATTATAAAATAAAGTTGGTATAAAAATATTTATAAAACAATCAAACAAGTACCTAATCAAGGTTTTTACACTGTATATAAAATGTATAAATTTAAAAACAGCTAAGAGGGTGTAGCTATGATGGATATTTAAGAGAAGGTACGAAAATTGACACCGATTTTATCTTTGAACCTATTTTATTTATAATCTTCATTAAATACAAATATAGGTCACCAAACGAGGTTTATAGTGAAACCTGTATAAAAACCCTAACAGTTCCAACTGACATAACAAACCTTACATTCTCCTGAAATAGTTCACAGTGCAGAACTCCAACCGACGCGTAGTCCGGCTCGGACTACTTCAGACGTTAAACCAAGGCTTTCTTGGATAAGACGGCGGACCTTCTTCCGTCCAAGAGTTATATATTTGACTTGAGAATTTTCCTCGTCAGGATTCATACTCCGCTCTTCCTTTATGGGCGTATCGTGAGAAATGTTTGTTTCGTTAAAAGCAATCTGTTCAGTTACAAGTACAAAGTATAATATTTAATTAAAACATTTATAATTGCAATGACTATTATGCCGCACAGAACTTGGAACATGGTGTTCTACCCGTGCTCACGAACTCATCACCACTCCTCTAGAAAATTCCATGCAGGCTTCCCTCATTCGCAATCACTGTCACGTCGTAGCCTCCATCGAGCACCACTAGACGGCGCTAGTGTTCTGGTTGTTTGATTATCCATAGCCAGTTTCCGTCACGTTCATAGATTTCATAACAAAAATCGAGATATTATCTGGATCAGAAACTTTAATCGTCGATGTGCACGTGGTCCTGGGGAAACTATGCAAAAAGTTAAGTAAATAATTACGCAAGTAAGCTCGGTCAGTGAACAGGTTGCCTTACACGGCTTATCAGCGGTCAGCGACACCGCGGTCGCGTCCATGCAAAAAAGTAAAGCCGCGGTTCAATGGTATATTGCAAGAATAGTCAAGGTCACTTTTTCGAGGACTAATGATTTAAAAAAATGGCTGTCCTATAGGGCACCTATAAAATTCATATTTGTTAAAATACTTAAAATTACAGATCCATTTTTCTTTGTGTTTATCATATCATCCTAATCGTATATGTATATGTACTGATAAACGATGGTATGTTATTATACATTCAGAAATACAAATTAAAAGAGTACCACAGCTTCCACAAGTTCTTTCCATCCGCGTCAAGGATACCTCATAAAGGATTACATCCATGTGGACAAAATATGCAATTGAATCTCCACGTTGATTTTAGAACTGATAGTTTCTTAGAATCCAATAAAAACACACTTAGCGAGAAATTTAAACGTAAAGTAAAAAAAATGTTGGTGACACTATTATGACTACATCTTAACTGCATCTCGCCTGCAAGAATGCCGCGACTGTCACGTTTCCCCGCGCTTCCGATGGCTAATCACGCACATTCACTGACGCCTGACGCATCGTTCAATAGCTTATTATGTGTAATGAATGGCATGAGTTAACTACAGATTCATTAAAAACAATTTTTAACTTCTCTCTGGAGTCATTGCGAAAAAAACCGGTTAAGATTATGTTCAAAGTCAATATGTTCGATAATATGTCCATTTCAACATAAAAATGTACTTGCAACATAATTTTGTATTGTCGAATAGCATTGCATTTCGGGTTTTTCAACAACACATCATAATCACAGCATACAAATAACAATAAAATTATTAAACTTGATGGAAATTTTTAACAAAAGTTCAGTCTGCCATATTTGTGTAACGTTTTTCAGTGTCTACAGTTTATTTATATTTATATAAATATAACTATTTCAAAGACTACTTACTCAACACGTCAGGTCTCAAAAGAACAATCCATCATAACGTCTCAAACAAGTCAATTTCGCACGTAATCTCCAACAATGGGCTTGCGAAAGTGTCTCAATAAAACAATTTGTTATTACGTTCAGACAAAATGATTTTGTCTCGCAATAAATATGGTTCCATATTATAACACTATAAATAACAAGAGAACCAAGAATTTGGTACAAGGCAAACGATTAGTGGACCACCTGATGTTTTAGTTAAGTGGTTACCACCGCATGTTACCATTTGCAACGCTAGGAACATCCCCAGCTCCAAGCACTCTAAAAGTAATCGACAACTCGTTAATTGACCCTCCAACTATGCAAATTGAACAGATAAAAACTAGAGATGGCTATAAATATCTTTAGCACGATGCCAGTGTATTGTAGGGGTACGCATACTGATAACAACTCTAAACAGTATATTATTTATCTAATACAGCGGATCCCGCAGACGAAATCCTGCCCGAACTTTGGCTTGCTTCACTTGTACGTTTTTGTGTCATAATTTTTGATAAATGTCTTTTTTCTACCAGATCCAATGTGAATTCATCTAAGAACCCAATTACAGAGATAAAATTTTCATCAAACTCCACCCAGACATTTAGATAGACTTTAGTGATAAACGTACAGAATAATTATATATATAAAGAACTAATTATAAACTGATAATACATACACATCATTTAATAATAACTTTAAAATAAAATAAAACTGTACATTTTTAACCAGGAGGCAAAACGGTAAACGTCATGGAGATAATTGATAGTTAAACCCACGCACAGTCATAATTCCGGATAATAATAAAGAACTAGATTTCATTCTGTTTGTTATAGACAGAATCCATCCATTCATCAGCCCTTCGAAGTCCACTGTTGGACATTGGCCTCTCCCAACTTGCGCCGCTCTGACCGGTCCCGAGCTCTCTGAATCCAGCGGATATATAGATAACATACATAATACAATGAAAATTTAGCAGAGCAAATGTCATCCCCCCTTCCCAACCGGTAATTCAACTCGGGTCCCCTCGCTCAGTAATCCTGAACCAATTTACCAAATGACCTACAAATTTGAGAGTTAAGGGATTAGCGACAATTCTCTGCGACAACAATAAGAATGCAAACCGGTAACACATGTTCAGTAATAAAGGTTAACATAATGCATAACAATGATTGCAAACGCCAAACCAGTTACACGGCACATCGCGCCGCGCGCTGCGCCGGTTCCATGAGGTACCATTATGAAATCCCTTCCTGCTTACCCAAATGCCTTTCTAACGGTGGTATCGCTTGTAAATACAATAATAATTAGAATTCATATAATATTACACTTTATGATAGTTATAATAACAAAATATTTTCTATACATTCATGCGGTTTCATTTAACTATCTATCTGCCTCCAAAATAACACGCCTAGCAATGATTTCTATTCATAGCCCACTCTTTGTATGACGTGTGTATATACATGAAAATATGGTATACCAATAAAGAATTTTTTTATGAATAATTATGCTAGCGAAGTGTAACGTGACTTAGGACTTAACAACAAGTCTGTCCTCCCAGAATTGGCTTACACATAAACAGCAATTTTTGCATTAAGTATAATTAACGTTTAAATACGTATAAATTTTTATACTGTAAATACCTGACAAACGAGCAGACGAGCCACCTGAAGGTAAGTGGTAATCGTCGCCCCTGAACGACGTAAGACTAAAGAATTAAATAAATTAAATCACATATACTTTGTCGGCCCGGAAATGAGATGTTCAAATCTCAAATCAAATCACATCAAAAATCAAAGTTCAAATCAAACTTATAAATATTCACGACAATTTTCAGACATGAACGAATGCTTGAGTGTAAATGTCAGCTGTCAGTCATGTTACTCACATATAATATAAACATACAAAATGATATACAATAACTAGCATATTTATCTTTGTTGTAAATAACGTGTTCTCCCTTTTGTTTTCTTCCATGATAACTATTTTTGAAAGGATGCCTATGTGGATAAAATAGGATTCTACCGTATAAAACACTTAGGCATGGATAGATTAGATTACAGACTTCTTAAGGAATTCATATATATATACATGCTATTAATATTTCCTAACGTTGACTTAGTTCTCGAAACCTGCATGTATTTAAGTGCCAACTACCTGCACTGATTTTGTTGCTACGTGTTATGTAGCAAAATAACATTAGCGCGAAGTCGCTAGTGTTCTATGGCGAATATACACTATAAGGGCCTGATAACAAAGAAATCACACCATACTATTAGGACGTATTGAAGTTAAAATCACAGGTAACAATTAATATATATTTTATGACGTAAAATCCACGGAAATAAATTGATAAAGAAAGGATCAGATATGGAATTTTAATCCAATCCTAGTTTATTTATCCTTCCGTCGACCCCGACTAACACTAAACAGCTTCCTAGCAGATTGTTTTCCTCTTATTCTAACTAAACTTCATTGCTTCACCTCGACGGCACTAGAAAATGTAGCTTTCTGTAATTACGCTCTCGGCGTCTTCGAATACAATGGGATGAAATGCAACACTGTTGCAACTGAATCATAAGGATCTATACAGAGCAGTGACAAAGCTGTTTAAATGCTACTATAAATAATGTCCATTTATTGCATAACATTCGTTATTTGTACTAGAAGAAATGATGTTTTATCCCAGTTGGTAAAGGCCAGATCTTTGGAGTCCAGAGACTTGATCTTTTTGACTTGGGCTACAGGTCGAAGCAAACGTAACTTATGTAACAAACAAATGTTTGATCTCGGATCTTTATTCTGTGATCGCGGAACCGCGATAAAGGGAATCTTTAGAAATGTGCTAGTAAAAATTTTCTTTTCTGATATAAAAGTATAAAGTGATTAGGCAATTCTGTGTGTCAAGTAGCTCACTTATTTAAGTACATTAAACGATAATTTATAAAGTTAACCTTATTATTATTTAAATGCCACTTGTGCATCAGTTTAATTCGACTTCTATACGAGGGTGAAATTGACACAGATTAACCGACCTGACAATAGCAAATTAGTGAGAATAAAAGTAAAAAGATATTCCTATAGTTATGTAAAATAGTTTAAATTATAAACCGGAGATGACCCGATTACTTCACTTCACATTTCACATACATATTATTATATATTACATACATAAGCATGCACAGATATTTATCAGAGGAACTTCAAGCCTTGGCCGGATTTCGTAGCAAGCGCAACAATTTCGACAATATAGTCTTCGTGAATCTCCAATTACTGGACCAATTAGAATCGTAGAAGGAAACAGTAATGCTTTTATTACTACATAATAGACATAGTGTACGACTATCAGCCTGTACCTATCACATATATATTAGTTACTATTGATTCACATAACATACTGCGGCAGCTGTAACTGAGTTTTAGCGTTTCAATAAATAAACATTATATATACAATATATATCCTGTCTACCCATTAGACCTTCTACTAATCAGTAAGCTATTAACCATTACTAATTTCCACAGGAATTGTTTGGCAATGTACCTCCTGAGACTTCTCTCTTTTGAATAAAATAAGTCTATAATAAACAGAGAAAATATTTATGTATGTAAGAAGCTAAGAAGTAAACCCGGAAATGCTAGTTCTATTGAAAAATTATATCAATTTTATTTTAAAAATCTTAATCCAGGGTAACATAATCATATACGATTTAGTAAAAAATTAAGTGAAAAATTTAAAAATAAACCACATTTGGAGAACTTTAAGCAACAAAATTATATAAACAGACGTAACATGTAGTCGTTCTACTGTCTAGACCTTATGAGATAACCTTGAGATATAATGCAATCTAGAAAAAAATTTAAGTAACACAATTTTTTAAACCTACTTAATATTAAGCATGAAATTTTCCGTTTGAAGTTTAAATTACACAGTAGTTATTACCTGGACTATTAAGTTCATACGGAGCGATTAGCCAATAACCACTTACGGTGGACCAAAAAAGTCATTATACCCGTTAGAACTGTTTATAAGTCGAGGAAATCATTCTTCAATCACAAGTGCGTTACCTATCTATTGTTATTGTTGAAACTCGTTCCATATAGCATTTTCGAAACGACTATTTCGATTCGATACGCTGAATTATCGAAATCGAATGAATCGAAACGTGAGCAGTATCGGTTTGGTCCATACGTTATGTGTACGTAGTGGTTTTGTTTCAAAATACTCATGAGTAACAACACAAAAATAATAGTAGAATTGGAAGTCTTGCTTAAGCGATGCTTACAGCAGCAGTGGGTGCTAATGAGTATAATATTACTGTCTACAATACATCATTTGCCCAGATAAACACAATAATAACTAAAATATTTAATATTCCTTTATACTTTGAAATAATTAATATACAGCTATGTGATAGGTTTAAACAATCCATATTTTCAAAGTTACATTACTTCACTGCTCTTTCAAGTGTTTTAAAGATTTTATAACCGATCAAAACCTACGCGTAGTTTTATTGTTTTTACACTAGCACTCAATACTTTATTTACTACCCACATAATGATATTAGATCTGTCTGCCGGTATCCATAACACAACTTATAAGTAAGTCACGCAATATTTAAATCTGTTTAGTAGTATCCACATGGAACGATAGCATATAGATAGACACAAAGGTTTTTAATGTTTGTATTTCCTATATATTTTATAGATATTCATGCTATCAAACAACTTTGAATTTCGATTTGTGATCTACCATTTTATTCAATAAGCCACAGGTATAGTTTTGTATCCATCAAGGATTCTTGATATTGGAATTCAAGGAACATTTTTATCCTCAATTCAATCAGATAAATATAAAAGTTGGGGCCCAATATATTGGAATTTGAATTTAAATTTAAGGTTAAAATCAAAATGATTTAATCATTTAGATCAGTGATTCCCAAAGTGGTCTATATCGACCCCTAGGGGTCTATGACAACTTGCAAGGGGTCTACGTCAGCGA
>DWPT01004640.1:0-13012 GCA_018251895.1 Agathymus mariae mariae | reverse complement strand
GCAGCCCTTCTGTAGAGGAGAATATATAGCTCATACAATGGTGCAAGGGATAATTATAAAGTCCAAAATTTTGCAACAGTGGTACTAGAAATTAAAGGGAAAAGGTTTCGCTGATTTCAGGCTTAAAATTCATCTGCTTAAAATGAACCTGTTTTTTAAAACTAATACGTGTCAGAGCATAACGCATTTGAAAGAGAACAGATATAGGATCTAGGGGAAAAATTAATAGGATTTGAAGATATGAAGAACGTACAGGTACTTAAATATTATTAAAAGTAATACGCGACTGTCGTCATAAACAAAGTTGTTGAAAATAATGTCGAGATATCTGTAACAGTTAGAGTAGCAAGTAATTTAAAATCCCACGATATCTTACCGAAACTTGCACCATTACTGCGCAAATTGCTGCTAGGCTAGAGAGCAGCTGCGTCATGAAGCCGTAGTCATATGTCCTCATAAATTTCTCTACGCAACTGTAAGGGAATACGAAAGTCAACGAAGTAAGTGTAGTTCAAAAATTTGTGTAGGTTTCAGTTCTGGTAATTTTATATTTGTTAACACTATGTAACACTATCATATACGTGAGTCTTGACTGGGATGAATATACACTGGGATGAATGTCTATAAAGTGTAAAATAAAAATAAAATTAAAGTATCATAATAAAAATAATTACTGGAATATTATTGATATTTTTATAAAGCAGAATCAAATATTACAAAGATTATGAAAAATATTTGTGGACTCTTTTCGGCGGAAGATGAATATGAATCAGAGATTAAGTTGGTTTAGGTGTGAGAAAAAAGCGTGCAACATTATTGGACCGGTAATCCCGAGATATTACAACTTACATCAAACCAAGATTCAGTCCCTCTTATCCGGAGTATTCACGGTGTCTGATATTTTTTGTATTATAACATCAGCGCTTTCAATTCATCTGATTCCAAAGAGCAGTAAATAGTTATTGGTTTCCACATAAAGATTTTTTTTATTTTAATATTATCCTGTGTAATATTATTGGATAACCGAATTCGTAACGATGCTATACCAGTGCCAGCCTATTTAATAGGGGTTAGTAAAGTTTGGCTCCCGGTCTGACTGCGTCTGTTTCCAGTCAATTTACATCACCCGTTATGGGAACTTAGCTAGCTCGTTTTCATTTTGTTTGCCAAGAAATTCAGGATGCACCGAAAATATGCAAATGACTTGTAAACAGACTGTAAAATAATTTTATCTTTTGATTTTTAATTGTGAATTGTTACATGATGTCTATAAAATATTTGTTCAGTAAAATTTTATAAAAATCTTATTTAAAGTTATATTTCTTTCAATTATTTTAAAAGTATATGATTTTTTTTAAATGAACGGAGCTTGCACCAAATTGAAATAGTTAAAATTGTAGAAGGCAAATATTTTATAAATGTCATTAGACGTATAAAAATTGCTTTGTTATATTAATTAAATAAAAACTGAACATTTACGAAACTGAACATATACGGTTTTTTTTAATTATACATATATATTGTCTGTGTATTGCGTTTATGCGAGAGCTACTGTTTGACGAGAAACATCGGAATTAGTTGCATAGTTAATTAATTCAACCCTATAAATACAAATATATGTATGTCCAACGGTACAAAATAAATGACGTTGTCAAATATTAGGACACTATTTGGGAAGCTTACAAAATCTTTACATATAAAGAGTTTAATGAGGAATTAAATTTGGCCACATACACACACATTCACTAAGCAATCAAAGCTTTTAATTGACAGTATGTACCTGATTAGTAATTGATGTTGTAGAAAACAGTTGTTCAATGTTTTTTCCAAAGCACTTTCAATTTCTTCATCGGTACAGTATCTTCTCACGATACTTTCATTATAATCGTAAAAATTTTCATCGTTTAAATCGGAAACTGCCGGAAGCGTATCATCAGTATCTCGTTGGATTGATTGTTCTGATAACTTTTTCATGGTACGATCGTATGCTGTAGTAAATGCTTCCTGTAATATTTCAAACTGTGAACTCATATGTAGGATGAGTGATCCAACGAAAGTGTCAATGGTTATAACCATGTGTGCAGTCCAAAGCAAACCAATCGTCTCCAGCAAAAAAGTAAGTACAAATGATCTATCTGTCTGGTAACTCCAAGGAATATAAATCGGTTGCGGAAGTGTTCTAAACGGCTTTGCAGTCGTGCCATTTAAATTGGCGATCTCAGCTTTCCAATAAATATCTTGAAAAATTCCATACAAATTTACATTTCCGATTGTCAGCCAGCCGAAGAAAACGAACGAAGCAGTTATGATACGAGTGATCTTGACCGTCCTTCGGTTTTTGGTGTCATTTTGATAGTATCTTCGCAAATCTATTTCCAAAGTGTGGACAATATCCTGAATCTCACGATTTTTAAAAAAGAAAATATACAGCTTAATTATTGTTAGATCATGGGTTACGACAAAAGAAAGGCTGAACATGAAACGGTCCAAATCTTTTTCACCAATAAAAGGATCTATTGATTCCAGACCAACGAAACCAACAACCCATACAAGTTCTGTAACTATGGAGTAGTATAAGTAGAAACCGGGAAAATTTCCAGTATCTTCTTCGTCTGGATGATGCCACCAACCTAGACCCAATAATCTGAATATTATATAATGCAGCGTAAAGTAGCGTTTTGGAGGATCTGAGTGAAGGGACATTGTGAGTCTTGTAATGATTGAAACTACTCAATATCACGCAATGATTCGGCTCACGCTCAGTCACACGTCTGACGTTACATGACTTATGATTTAATTCTTCGCCTATATTACAAGTAAATTTTACACTTTATTTTCGAAACACAACTAACTCATAAGCGTAAGCGGAAACGTTATACTAAAGAAGAACGAAGCAAATTAATTTTTATACATTAATTTTTAAATCAGAAGAGGTAAAATGTAACGTGTAGTTTTTAGTATTGAAGTGATACTACTGATTCAAAGAACTTATTGTATTTACTTGGCTTTTGTGTATTCAACAAATAAAAAGAATCGATTAACTATGAGTAAATCCATATTAACGCATATTAAAATATTATATATTTTGTTTGTATTAATACTTTACAATAAAATGTAAGTAAGGAGAAAGTACGCTACGTGGTAAATTAACAATTAAATTTAATATCACAGTCTAACTTATATTTGAGTATCCAGCTATGAAACATTTTTTTTATGTTATAGATATAAGAGAGTAGGATAAATTTATACTGGAATTCTTGTCCGCTTCTTTATGACCGAAATCGCGATAGTAGCCGAAGAATTTAAGATGACAATTGCCACATTTATAACTTAGGTAACATTATGGTTCAAAATCCATAATACTTTTCATATCGGAATTTGTTCCTTTGGAATATGAAATAATGACCATTTGTTTAAGCCTATTTGAACATTTAAAAATGCCCCACCCAATATTTATCTATGCATTAACGTCAATAATATTCAGCGATTTAGTTCTAATATAATGTTACATATATAATTTATAAATTCAAGTAAATATAATTAGTAATAAATAATGTACTAAATAATTTTTTTATATAATGTCATATTATTTAGTTTCTAGAATACTTTATTTACAAAGCAAATTTTATTTTCACCGAGAGTTTAACTCTGACAATCATAATTTCCATTAAGCATTAAGTCAGTCTATTGTAATTAAATTCTAACTTTTTTGTAAAATGTGTACCTGTGTTCTTGAACCATACTCTTGTAATTTGGGTCATTGATCGCCGCTGTATTTTATGCTTATATATTAATAAAGAATGGTTATTACTGAACATAAATTTAAATGTAACCGATGTCGAAGTAAATTAATGGTCTTCACGATCAAGGCGATGAAAGGCGTTAATTTGTGGAGAATACGTAATTATGTCGAACATTTATATTTGATTTGCCATTTATTACCACGTAAAACAAGATCTTACTTATTTTTAAGTTATATTTACTTATCCAAAGTAATAGATTTTTAAAATGAAACTTACAATTTTTCATTGTTCTGGTTTTCTATCAAATTCTTTTGTTATTCATGCAATCGGTTTCAGAATGCTTTATACAGGCAGAATTAAGAAATGCATGTAAATAACAACCCTCTAAAAATGTTGAACACCGTCCAAAGCAATTGGGAATTTGTTTACTTTTCTAACATTCATACACCAGTGTAATAAAGGCAATCAAAATATGAAATTATTTAACTTTTAATTTGATATATACCTAACAGTTTCAGTTAACTTTAGTGTGTGCTTTTTTGTATTTTGTTTTTTACTTCCGTAAAATTGGTTGAGAAATAAAGGAGAAAATGGTACTGAACTGTTCTGTTTTTGCCGATGTTAGGTACATATACGAGTACGTAATATAAATGTAACAAAAACTAGACAAACATTAAATATTTTTTGTAAAATTTAAGATAGGTGAATGTTTTCATTGATGTAGAGCGTACTTTTTTTTCATGATTGTCTGTCTTTCTGTCCGGCTACATGTCTGTATACGTGTCAGTTGAAAACCACGGAGCAGATTAGATGATATTTGGCATATGTTTAATATAAAATAATAAATTACTATATTATAACTTATAGACATGTTGTACATTTTACAGTAGAAGCTTCTGATCCTTGAGCAAGTTCGAAATTGTTTGGACCGGTCTTCAACCAGGTTCCTCCGACAGAGCTGAGCGATAACTATTTATGACTTACGTAACAGCAATAATATGGGCCGATCATTCTCTTTCCGTTTAAAATACGGAAGAGCTTACGTTCTGCTACTAGTAAACATCGTTCAATTCCCGACTGGGTGCTAAACGCGGCCGATCGCTTATGACACAAGCGAGAGTCGGGCTATCAATGTTTTTTTCACAATTATGTATGTCTATATGTTTATTTTGCGACTTACTAGGATCAGTAATTTCGGCTATTCATCTTAGAAAACACGCGCCACTTATTACAATTTGCACGGTTTGTTCCCTATAGTCGTAAATAGAGCAACGGAATGAAGAACAAAATTTACATGTATTTTTGTTTATTTCAGAAAGGTTTTTTAAGGTTATGGGAACACAACGAGTCGTATAGCGGCTGACTTAAGCAGGAGGCTGGTAGCCAGGCAGGCTTCACGGAAAGATAATAATGCCGATAACAATATCCTTACGCGAAGCTCTACCACCAAACAGGCTGGCTTCTATCGCCTCTTACAACACCCTGTTCTGCCGGCATGGGATTGGAGGGAGTATTCTGGACAGCTACAATACAGTTCTGTCATTATGAAAGCAATCTTATCGTACCCTTGTCGGCTATTAACTTAAAAAAAAAAACAATCTGCTACCTAATCTATGATTATATAACTTAATCCATTTAATTACATCAAAACTGCAAACGAGTTTCAGAGTGCAGAAATAACTTCGGTACACTCTAAAATTTACGGTGACTAACGGCGGCGAACGATAAATTGATTTCAACTTTGCTACACATTTTACACTGTATTTAATTATAAAAAAGTTTTACTCAAACTTCGACTTTTAAAATTAAATTTATAGTTTGTAATGCGTTTATATAAAGCTACGAGTAGTTTAATTTTAAATGTCATTTTTATAACATTATTACCTTATATCCTAAACCAATTTTAGCTAATATTAAATCATGTTCATAATAAAAATACATTAGGATATCGCTTTTCCGATCCTATCCGATTCTTGCATAATAGTTGGATACATTTTACAATCATCCTTTTATTGATTTATGGTTATAATATTGTCCATAGAATATTTTCTGAATAACCAGGCTAACGTTATAATATATTATTACAAAAATGAATGATGTTTTAAACACAATAAAAACGGGTATTCAAATACATACAGAGAAGATATTTTCTTAAATCTCTTCTAGTCCGTATTTTACTAAAAAACGTTATAGAGCCTTGAAAAGTTAATACTACTGAATGGAACTTAAATAAAATACTATTTAAACATCTCCTGGATTTATGTCTGGAAGTAGAGGTGAGAGATAGACTGCTGTGGAAGTTCATAATTACAAGAGAATTAACACTAAATAGTAGGTAAGTAATAATTAAAATATAATATACACTATATTATTTAACGTTGCTTCATTATCGTTATATAATATTAACTAAAATACATTATTTTCAAAGTCGGTTTCTCTTTCAGGAGACCTCAGCTCCTGATTTTATTTTCTTTTTTACATCCATATTTTTTAAGAAAAATATCAATATTTCAATAGTTTATTTCAATAACGCGCCAAACTCCCCATTCCATAATGACGTCAATGACTAGCCAATCAGGTTTAAGCACTTATGTTCATGCAGTGCTACAGCGCTATATTTGGTGTTGCCAAGGTAAAAATCTATGAACGTATAGATAGTTAAATATTATTATTGAACTATTTTTAAATAATTGATAACAACATCTTATGAGATTTACCCTTTGAAAATTGAATATATAACTGAACTGATGTTCAGTTATACATTCATGTAATTATTTGGCAAAAATCAAATTGTCACAACACTCGACCAAAAAAAAACCAAAAAATTGATTAGATGGGATATAAAATAGGTAACTTTTATCTGTCTTTTGTACCGTTTAGGTAATCTAACAAGTTCGCGACGTATTGACTAAATAAAGCAAATTGCAAGAAAATAGATATCTAGATACATAAGGTAAGAATCTTCGTTAAAACCATAAAAACTGTTTATTTTACAAATAATGACAGTTGTAATCGGGTCATATTTTTGTACGGATATTTAAGTTTTATTATACTTATCTATTATTAAGATATTAATAATAGATAAATATACTACGAGGACAAATAAAACAGTTCACTTATTATGAAGGATATTTAATGTAGTAATGTATAAAAACAAAATCAATCAAAATTACAAACTATTTTTAGCGGTATAACGTAAAGCGCATAAAACGCTAATGTTTTACGAATTTTGGCAGCTGGTCTTACTAGTACCGCATGACCGCTGTAGAAGTTCTGAGTTCTGACATAACCTAGCGCTGTTGCTAAGAATTTAATTATGCGATTTAATGATGCACATTGCTCGTCGGCAACTCGGCAACCTCATTCCAAAGGTGCTATTTGATATTGGTAGACGACAATAATGTGATTTAATTCATAAATTTTAGTGAATGTAACCTTACATAGTCTAGATCGATCAAAGATACGAAGTTAGGTTATTTTTTTATATAACAAATGAGACATTTTTGAATGATATTACTTGTTTTAGTGTTATTTCACTAATAGGAACTTTTAACACAATTGTTAAGTTATATTTTCAATGAGCGGGAGTTTGGCCAGAACTTCATTAAATATTTCAACGGTGTAAGTAAAATATAATGTATTATTTGCCTTTAAAGTTTTAGTACTTTAGTTATTACATACCGTAAAGCATAATAACACGACCACATAGAATCGTAAGCGAATATTTCAATACACAACCATGTATTACAAAATACACCTGAATTTGACCTTAGTAGGTGCTTAATTCAATTTCATTAATATTTGTATTTTCAGTATAGAAATTAAATTAAAAATAACTTCTGATTTTTTTTGTATCCAAACATAGACTACGTTTGAAAATTGAGATAATATCTATGTAAAGACGAAAATGGCAGAAAATATTAAAGATTACTGTATAAATTTACATGACATTAATGTTCAATTTATTCACTACTGTTTCATTTTTTCTATTAAAAATATAAGGAAAATATTGATGATGAATGAGTGACGCAATTAAAGCAACGTATATGTTGGAATAATAAGGTCTAATTACACTTTATTTTAACGTTATATGTAAATTCGGTGAAGAGCACAACATGTTGTCACGGGTTTGTATTCACAATTATTTCAATTTACTTTGAATCATTCAGAATGGACATCAGACATTTCTAATAGCTGAAATGTTTTATTGTGTTAAACCTCTATCGATGCTTACCACGTTAAAATGTTCGATCATTTAACGGGTTTTGTGTACCTTAATAATATGTACATAGCGAGATCAATCGCGTTTTTGTATGTCCGTCTGTCATACCTGATTTTCATTGAATATAAGCACTACTATACACATAGACACATCGACCTAATGAGGGACGTGTGACGTATATAAACGGAAATAACTATTTAATAGATTTGCAGCGGAATTTCACGAGTGTCAAATTTCTTTACTTATATATATTCAAAGTAAAGATCGCGTAAATTTGGGTGAATATCTCAGATTTGTGATGTCTTACTGAGATATTTGATAAAAACCTATTTGTATAAAATTCTACAGAAATTGGAAATTCCATAAATACATTTCGATTCGAAATGTTGAATGATCGCATCACCATAAATTATAGATATTTTATTGATATGATATATTTTGGGTAAATACCAGGGATGTTATGGAGCTACGTAACCATAACCGAAACTATCAGATATCCGAAATAAAAAGGCTATTATTTATTCTGTCATTACATAATACCTAGAAATATAGTCAGAATTTGTTAATACATTATATTATATTTCTAAGTTGCAAATCATCTAATATCCATATCTGAAACAATCCGATAATCTGAAATAATTTAATATCCGTAACCATAACCAAAACCAAAATAGTATTAATATATATATAAATTTCATATCCATACATCCCTAGTAGATACCCATACAGCCACGATCACAGACGCTACTAATGATAACCGAAACGGTGTAGAGTTGTTGGTAGTGACGTCATTTAAACAAATTTTAATGAGATTTACTTTAATTTCATAATTTAAAGTAAATCCCCACTGTTTGTGGTATTGGTTATAAATACTATGGAATAGACGTTGTTTATATTTAATGACTACAATCTGTAATTGTATTTTTTTTTATTGATTGATATCTTGTTTTGTTATTTGTGTATTTATTCTGTAATCAGAAATATTGAGAGAAGATTATTTAATAAGTTTGTAGTTTTGTTTACTGCAGCGAAAAATAAACATGATAATGTCACGTGTTGACAATATTTTCAATCGAACAGTAATAGCGAATATAATTAAAAATTATTGTTACGTAGCGTAAAGACAAGTAGGTCACTATGCCCTACAGGTATCGCAAGTCAGCTGGAAAATACTTATTAAATGTATACATGGACATTATTTTAAATCATTTTCACGTGTTTGGACACGGTCGAACAATGTAGTTTAAATTAATGTAAAGAACTAATGTTTTAATAATGTGTTAAGTTAACTTCGACCTTGACTATTTTTTTACAATACACTTTCATCATTGGGTTGAGTGTTTACATTTAACAAATTTGAACCGTTGGCGTGTCATTTTGCTGAGACTATACATGTAATATATTTCAACTATTGCCATGAAATAGACTGAGAGATATTCAAAAAACACGCGAGTGATTCTAATTGTAATGAAATGCCTAATTGTAATTGTAATGAATACCTGTTGCTGGTTCACCTAGCTTTGTATTGAATTACCTTCATAACAAACTGTTTTCCGATCCACTATCTTTAATGACAATTACAATATTTGAAGAATACGAAATAAATGTCACTCTTCTATCAATATTCTAAAGTAATACAAATATACTCGCGTAAACATACATATTTTAATCCCGACGTGGTTGTAGAATTAACTATGATTATTTTTAATAAGTTTTTGCTGTGGTGCCGCATAGTCCGATGATAAGCGGATTCTCCGCTACAATAAAAAACTGAAAAATTACAAGCATAAAATGGAATTTTTGATAATAGTAAACTGTAATGAAACAACTTGAAAACTGAATAATTTTTCAATTGGCTTTTCTAATCGATTTCACTGAGTTATTAGTCACACTTTTGATTAGGCAGTGTCTTTAATCTGTTGGTGAGAATAATATCTTTGGTGAGAATACTGTAGAACGGGAAATAGATTACATGATAACAATACTGCCGAGCGTTGAAAATACTCGTAATTATTTTCTTATTACTACTGTACTATTAAGTATATTGAGCTTGGCATGTGCAGTTTTCCGATGTGCATACTTTATAATTAATTTATGCTAAATAGTGAACAGTAACCGATGAATCGGCACCTCGAATATTTTTTGGAAATTCATTAAAATTTCCACCACCACTATTGACTCCGTATTGGGGGTAGACTTCGTCATCGGTATAGAGGTCAAATATGTTTTTTTAGAAGTTGTTTATGTCTATATGTTTATCTGGTCTTGACTAATCTACTGAAGGATACTTAGATAATATTATTATAATTATTAATTAATGTTATTTATCCTATATTATTATAATATAGGATACTTTTTGGAAGCGAAGCGACGACTGGTTACTACACATAAAATATATGTGACGTGACATCACATACTATCAAAGTTAGTGTCAATAAATTTACAGGATTGTATATTTTGTTTGTATCTTCCACAATTTCATGATGCAATATGTATCGAAGTAGGCATGGAATTTCCGTAATCACCATTTATTTTACTATAAATTAAATGTACCTCCTTATTAGATACTCTACGATTTTACACCCAAAAACTTCTACCACCTCTCACGAGATCGTTTCCATTTGAATTTCATCGTCGGCCATTGCTCTGTTGGGTGCTCCACGATTAATGGAGGTTGACGTGGTCTTAAGGATATGTAGAGGCTTACAACCGAAACTTTATTGTTCATACGAACTGGTTAAAGTAAAATCTTACCGGTTCCAATCGGATTATCACGATTGTAACGATCCGGAGGTGTATAATCTCAAACAGTAATGTTTTAATAACAAAACATGAATCGTGACTAGCTGCTACTTTGTATCGGTTTTCAGAATGTATGTTTAGGTCCAGAAAAATTGAATGGATTATTGAATTAAACCAAGTAACTAAGTGTGTTATAAAACATTTTAACTGTATTTCAATTCAATCGAGTAGAAAATCATACAATACCGTGAAAACGAGTAACCACCGAGACAATTGTCTTTGTGTTATCGAACTTAAGAGTGTCTGATAATAAACTTTTCTTAGTAATAAACATGGGCTGCACAGAGAAGGACTCGTATAATTGCTTGCGTTGTTTCGTCGCTTGTTAAATTGAGTTTAAGTGGATGTACGTAACGTTGGTGTATTTGATTATTTTTATTGGCTATATTAATTGTATTAATTGTACAAGCACATGGATAGATATAGGCGATTATATATATATTAGTTACCGATGGTTTAGTGTTTCATTAAATACAAAGTAGTTAAAGGAAAATAATAAATTATTAAAATATATGTAAACATTATTTTAGATTCTTTGTACTAGCAAATCTTATCCGTCTGTACAAAGTAATTATTGAAAAATTAAAATAGCCGTTTAACGTATAAACATGTTACATAACGATACACTCATTAATATTTGAATACTTCATGATATACTCAGGAATATACCGAGTGATCATAATAATGCACCAATTCAAGTTGTATACCTATACGTATCTTTCACTGGCGTTGTGCAGCTAAAATACAATATTTAATTATTGTATTCTATAATTATGCCATATACATATACATCGGTCCATTATCACTTTATTCAATAACCAGTTTATTTATGACAAATATGTTATTGACTTACCGTTTTAAACATGTTTGTAACTAAGCAATTAAAATAAAAGGAAGTTAGTGAAGCTTATGAGTTATTTCGTATATTAACTCATTAGATGGATTGTCACCCTATTACCATCACAACTGAAGTAGGCCAAATTTTTATTGGTTGTGTGCATGGCAGCGTTGTTTTACGCTCAAAATATGCGTTTCTGTTAGTATAGGGCTGCCAAGTACCGACGTCTCCCAATTAATTCAGAAGTCTAGTCACTCCTTTTATTGTGGATGTCGCCGAAACCAGGCTTGGGAGACCACGTAATCAACTGTAGAGGCCAATGTACAGGCTGTTGAAAGATATTTATCATAATTTATATAATATTTATATACTAAATTTACAAACATGATGATTACTTGTTATAGTTAAATATGTCGCACAATAAACGAAGTACTTTACAGTCCATAATGACGTAGCTAAAAGATATTTGAGTTATGTTAATGTTTATTAATATAACATAGAATAGTAGCTTACTATCCTCAAGTCGGTTATCAAGGAGTCTGTTGTTTATACTCAGTAAACATATTGTTATGTGTGTTACAATACGGCCCTGTTCAAAGTACGTCCCTGTACAGAGAACTGCATCGCGCATCTGCACTTTGCAAGCTACTGGATAATTTGTAATTCGCTACTTTCCCACATTGTTGAATCAACGAGCACTTTTGTCTCTAACATCGAGCAATCGTCACTTTATTGTAATTTTTAAGTAACAATAAATTAGTAAAGACATCTTGAGTTTCTTTGCATCTCCCGACTGCAGACTTCATAATTTGTGTCAGGGATACGCAGGTTCGTAAAATGCCAAAATAGTTTCACCGAGACTTTATTTCACGTCCACTGCTGCAGTCGTACTTGTAGAGCGCACGTATTTCGCTTCGGAGGTAGGGAACTGTTACCTTTCGTATTCGGGATCCGAATGCTCGACGGGCTTTTTTTTCGCGCTCAGACAAAGAAAAAAAGGGCTACCCTCCGAAATTCACGGGATAAACCTAGGGGCCCACCCACTAAACACCACCCGGGGTTGTTTTTGGCCATGTGGCCTTGACGACCCTACCCTACCCGCTATTTATATCGGTTTCCGGGCCTTCCTGACTTTGCTTCACTTTTCGCGTTTATTCAATAATAATACCCAGAATTTGATAGAATGGCGGGTCAAGTAAAGATTACCGGGTACGCCATATTGGCCCTTTTGCTGAAGGGATAAGGATGAGAGTCGCCTGCAGCGCTCGAGGTATGTGTTATCACTACTTGAGTTTTGTTTTTTCGCCGACCTTGTGAGAATCTTCGTAACAATATCTAAATATCTTCTGTTAATATCTTAAAATAAAATAACGCGATAAATGTCCAAAGTTAAATATTGAGCCTTAC
>DWPT01004639.1:0-13013 GCA_018251895.1 Agathymus mariae mariae | reverse complement strand
CAGTTAAACCAAATAAAGGAAAAAACCAATTAATCGCAATTTACTAAACTTGAACCTATGTTTTATATCTAAGTAGAATTATAACTCTAGAATCTATGATGTTGTAACTTTAAAATCATAAGTCCTATCTGCAGTCAAAGATGTTCATTCTTTAGAAAGGAAAATAAACTTTCATTGTCAACCACATTTTTCCACTAATGCAAACGCTGTCGTCACGTCACGACAAACCACGTAAATACTACGTTTTGAGTTTTTTCTACATACGCATGGTTTTTATTAGTGTCTTGAAATGTGTTACGTTAAATAAATATCAGTGTTACTCTTATTGAGCCTAGAATAAATGTACTTTCTCACTCTTTGTATTATTTATCCTTACTATTATCGTGGTGGTGAGTTTTGCCCTTATCACCCTAACTAGTTTCACGTCTTTGATTGTACATATGCTCTGCCACCTAATAAAAATATGTCTGTATTATTGCACACACGGTAACGTGAGTGTCGTAAGCACAGACTCAGTGAGCACAGATTGGGTCGAAGTGACTTATTGGCCCCACGGGGACCCCTCAGGAGATAACGCGGACGCAGGCAAAAGAACCTCTACCTACCAAATGAATGGAAAATCTACAATAGTTTTATGGCGTATGTTTTTAGATATATTTCCCGACGGTGGTTCTACAATGTCAGATAGAAAACTTTTTGTGACAAACAAATTAGTGTGCTGTTGACTTAGTCTGAAGTAGATGGAATTTATATTATTAAATATTTAATAATTACTATTAATTCCTTATTATTGTTTACTTTTATTTTTATTATATTAAATAGTTGTTATTTTTAAACACTTTTTTAATACAACTATTTGATAAAATTCTACACCGGGACGAACAATTAAACTATCATAACGACTTGAATGTTTATTAACCATGTATTACTAAAAAATCCTAATACTTACCTAAAATAATGAATATTCACTAAACTGCGTTGAGGAGTTTAATAAATAATCTTGTGTACTTTCAATTATCACAAAATAAAGTAGTACCTTTTCACAATGTTACCTCTTGTTTAATTTTCCTGTGAATTGTTTCTGTGTGTGCATTAATAGTAAATAAATAAAAAAAAATCATAAAACGGCACAGCCTCGTTTCAAGAAGCTCCTTCCAGCGATGTCTACGTCAATAGTGCATATCAGTATAATAAAGCATGGAAAACCAAACATATTTGACATAAACAAGTATTTTACAAACACTTTTTATTTTATAAAACAAATAAAGGTATTAGTTATATAAATAATACATAAATTCCTATTAAAGTTTGTGCGAGTAGACATACAGACATACAGAAATGGTGGCTTTGATTTTTATTTAAGAGATAATAAACCAAAAAATAAATTTAGTACGGATTAATTTATGTAAGCATAAATTATTTAATTGTAAAATCAAAAAACTTAAAATAATGTTAACAGTTTATACAAAAAAAAAATAGTTTCAAAGATTATAAAAAGTATAATCTGTTGTTGTCACCGCCCGCGCTCGCGTGTCTTCTCCCGGGGGATTACCGGCAATAATTCACGTGCCGTCTGATCATTCAGCCTTCATTGACCCTGACCAAACCCAAGTTAAGCAGACGTCAGTTAGCAGCTCCGCTGCGAAAGGGATGTTTTCTCTTAGTGTTCTTGCTTCAGGTGTAGTCTTATTGATGTATTCGAAAATATGAAGATGAAAGATATGAAGACATAATATGGTGTCAGACTAAATAAAATGGACGCATTGTAGGATATTTGCTTGAAATTAAATTAAATGTGTTTAGTCACACATTTATTTTAATTTGATTATGTAATTAGGTTATTGTAAGTATGAGTAATCTAAATGAAATGGAAATAAGTTCAAAATTCAATAAAATTAAAGATTTTCGTAAGCTAGAAGAATGACACGAGTAGGTAAAAGAAGAAATATGATTAGGTCTATCGTTCGTAGTAAAATTTGTTTATTTTATACCAATGATTTTCTTTCACTACAAAACTGTGAGTCAGTTAATTTGCATAAAGTTTGATTGTCTCAAAATTAAAAATATTATAACTTAAACGTATAAAATAAATGTACATATTTAATAATATTTTCAAGCTAACTTGGTAACACTTGAAACATGATATTGTTTAAATAGAATTGATGAGAAGAAAATCAACAAACCTACAATAAAGACTCCCCACTCGTTCCCACTGAAAGACAGGTAGAACAGCAGAAGAAAAGTAGTTTGCGCTGCTTACAGGTAAGATGTTTCTGACTTTGTGCTTCGGTCGGACACATTCTACTGTCGAGACCAGTATTATTTACAAATACGACCATCTTAAACCTCAGAAGCACAGAAGTCATACATTTGCAACCGACTTCGAATAAGGGCTTCGTTAAAGCCAATGCCCGCAGTGACAGTATAAAATCTGTTATATCCTATTACGTTGTGCCCTATTAGATATGTACACCAATAAGAAGGACACATAAATTAATATTAATTTGTTTAAAATAACAAATGTAATAAAAATTACGAATACATACCATAATGACTATGACCAAGTTCTCTTCGTAATAACTAGATTTTTTTTTCGAATACTTTCGGTACATTTTATACATACGGATATAACATAATTAACTGAAAAAATAAAAAACATTTAAGCGAAGCGTTAAAGCACAGTGTATAGGTAAATGATATTATAGTATAGATGAATATATGAATGACAAGGAAGCTAAGAAATAAAATATGTGCTGAGGAGTTTCTTTCGCCGTTTCTCCGCCTCAATGTTAAAGCAGCTTTCCGAAACGGCAGTAGAAGCAAAAAATGGCGGGCATAAGTGTATTTACAGAATACCTACATGATTAAATGATTTTGAATTTTAACAATAGCTAAAATAACAAAAGGTCCTAGATATTTTGGAGAAAAACATTATTAAAATTTGTTTGTTTTATTTGTACGTATGTATATTCATGTACGTACACTCAGAATGAAAACTAGATATGCATTGAATGTGTAAATCTAGATTTATAAAAAATAATATAATTGTTTTGCTAACCGTTAATTTATATGAATTTTTCGTTTTAATAACTTAATGAACAAACATGTTTAAAAGTCTTTGATGCCCAAATTTCAAAGAAAAGTAAAGGAACTGAATAGTATACTTACGTACTATTGCAGAGTACCTAATTATGTGAAGATTTCCATTCTTCTGTATATTCTTCAAAATAGAAGTTCAGCATATCGTCTCACTTCTTGACCACAAGCAGTCTGTTCAAACCGATGTCCCAAAGTCAACTGAATTTCATGTACCGCCATATATTAATTAGCGTGCTAACTAACCTACAATAGCTGAGAACACAGGGGCCGCATTATCGTATGACGCAACTGGCGACAGATTTATTACGAGCATTATCACCAGCCCTTCGGAGACAATGAAATAATTAACTTCGTACTTAGACGTTAGTTCGAGTATAAATACGGAGGAAACAGAGAGGTTTGATCATCGCCTTCAAATTGGAAACCTTTCCAGTTGCGTTAAATATAATTTGTAGCGTTATCACAATGCGGATGATTATCAAAACAACGCGATATTAATCCTACATGTTAATATATGTCGAGAAACCTGAATCAGGCTATTGCACTTTTTTACAACGCTTGCATAAATACAAACCTCGAATTAGGTCATTCAGAGCATACCACCATCCAGGCACGATCACTTGGCCTGGCGGGTGGTTCCACTCTGCTACAAATCTCCTCTACCTACAAAACAAAAACGTGGTGAAGTAACCTCCAAGCCTACTTTTAATAACTAGGTCCGTGGTTTGGCGGTCGGTAATGGGTCAAAATGCCAACTCCTGAAAACTCCTGACAGCTGGTTACACAATCCATACAGCGACATGTTTGATCTAACTGTCATTATCATAGATTTTGTCTTTTACATTTAACATTTTACGTGAAATGGAACCATTCTTGAAAATATTCAGTATAAGTTTCTAGATGTGCGAATTTTCCACAGGTATGTTTTGAAGATATTTTTATATCTGCTTATGTTCCACTATAGAATATGCCGATATTTTGTTTATAACCTGTCATTTGTGAGTGATCTCCGTCCTCAAATCCACGTATAATCGTGCGCTACGCGAAGCACGTACGAGCTGTTATACTTCCGTATTAAAAAACATGCAAATTTGATCGGTTTACTTATTTACTCTTTTATTTTATTTTATTCTATTATTTTCCGTATAAAAAAAGGTAATAATTTTTCCATAGCTATCCTGAAACCTCTATTTTCTCACTACTCTGCACACTGTGAAGCAGTCATATGAGGTAATTAATTGTCACGAAGATATTCGTTATCATTTGTACAGCGGGCCCTTCTAATCTGAATTATTTGGGTACGATTATAAATAAGCATATTATTATATACATATATGATTATGTTAACATAAGCGCTTCTGCTTCGATTTACATAAACTTTTAGTTAGACAGTGATTTGTAATCAAAAATCTTCTATTCCACACAACTACACCAGTCTCCAGGAATACTGAAGGTAATAGAAGGAAATGTGGATATGTTAAGCTACTCGTGGCTACATGTCGTCTACCTCTAGCTCTTAGTGGTTGTGGGTGCGAATGTGACTAGTGGCTTGGTGTACTAGCTGTAGCTAGCAACTAAGTTTAGTGGCTGTAGTATTCAATAGAAATTGCCATTGGCAATTCGCCAGCACTCAAATCTGTACTTACCTGACATATAAAGTGCGTGTTCATACAATTGTTAATAAATCCTGTTTCATTAAAACATCCGACCGTTCAACTTGTTAGTACTATGCATCTCGATCAAAGACGGCGGCCTGTCATAACTTGTTGTTTATTAGCCGACTGATTGAATTTTATCGTCGGCTTGTCCATCTAAATAATCACACGTAAGAAAACTTAATAAAACTCACTTTCACAGCCCTACATTGAGATCTTTAGATGTGTTGATTTGAACGTGGCTTGGACATATATAACTACACTTTAGTGCGACAATACAAAAACAAAGATCAGAGAAACTATTTTTGATATTAACGATTGTGATTCGAGCCCGACACACTTAGTTCGGCAAAGATACTATTAACTGAGCTAACAGGGTTATCGAGAACTAATGAGAATTATTTTATTTAATTATAAAAATTACTTAGCACGATTTACTTGGGAAATTATTATTAAGATCTCTGGATCATAAGATCTCTGGATCATAAGATCTCTGGACCATAATATCTGGATATGCTTGCTAATTGTGCCGTGAATTAACTTATTAATTTATTTTATATAGCTTTGTGTTGCAATTTGAAGCGTGTCGGTGTAGGGACATACAAAAGCAAGGCGCTTCTTGAATTTTATTTTCTTTATTAACTTATCATAAACAAGTTAAAACTAAAAGCGAGTATCATTACCTTTACGGCCACAAATAACACGGTGTATTTAGAGTGGAGCAAAAAGTGACCAAGCCCCAAAACTCCTTACGACGACGTACTTAAAATATTGCGCGCACCGGGCGTGACACACGGGTTAATTTTATGCTACATTAATACCGAAGGGTTCGAGCCACTTTTTAATAGGGTTAGTTATGGCACGAGGTCTCGCAGACCCCTCTCATTCTCAGGGTTAACAATGCGTTATGGTCGGATTTGGCAGGATTATTGTTGTTGCTATGTTTTGTTTGCAGTGTTAATTGTTGTCTCTATGTTTGTTTTACTAAACTTTTGGGTGAAAAGTATATTTTAGTAAAAATAAAAAAAAAAGTATGTTTTAGCATCATGAAATTAGAATGAGCAAAATAAAAGTATTTTTGTTGACGCGACGCGTTGCGGATCTTTAAGATAGGGTTAAACTACTACTTGGCATTCGTTTAGAAACCTAATATGTTGTAGTTAAAGTTACAAAACTAATATTTAAAAAATATCCTTGTTTGATCGGTGTTTTTAGGCCGTTACTTCTCCTCTCATATAATTACTCAAGATCGTTATAGAGTTCTAAGAAACTTAGAAAATCAAACACACCTTTTCTATTGCTAACTGAAATGTAAAATTTTGCAACGCTCATCTAACCTTCGCTCAGACACCTACTCAAGGAAAATCTCACGTTTCCAATCTAATACATCATTGGGACTAGTAATGTTGTTGCAAAAAAATTCATGTTTACTTGGAAATATACTATGAGTGTGTACATTAATTAAATGCAGATAATCGATAACGATTTGTTTGATGTCAATATGATACGAATGCTAGAATCCTGCCCATTCGTTTGGTCCGGCGTTAGTCGGTCGCTGATTTTATCATTCAATAATATTATAAACAGATTGACGTGTAGCTTGAAATAGCAATTACTTCAATTTTAATATTATTTAAAGTTATAGTGTCAAACGAAATTAATGGATTAATTTGTTAAAAATCTTTACACCGTGGGAGCTCCGTAAAAAATGTGACCCACGTTTTTTTTTTGTAATTAAAAAAAACTAATTTCACGGCTTAACATGTCGCGGTAATAAATGCTTACTGCTAATTAATATAATAATTATGCAAAGTGGGTTTTTTCCTGAACCCCCCCAATGAGATTACATTCCGAAAAAAACCCTTTGAAAAACTTGTACGCATATTTGTTTGTTTTTTTTCGTATTATTGTTTATTAAATTTTATGTTTGAATTTCGATGAAATGTTTCGTCGATTTCATGTTGACAGTAAAAATATTGAAACAAAAACATTAAATAGCGATAATGGTCGAATGTCGTCAGTTTGGCAAACGCTAGTTTATATAAATAATTCTAAAAATAATGCCCTGGTCATTCCACATTGTACTGTGCAAAAAAGTTACCTTATGAGATCGGCTCTTATCTTGTCGTTTCTTCGAAAGAGCAAATTTTATAAATAATAAGTAAATTGCAAGTAATGGTTCTATAATTTCCTAAATCTTTATGGATGCAGCGACTCGTCGTGTAATTGTAGTTAAACTGCACCTATGGTAAGTTTCTCTATCCTTTAATAATGAGTCGTACCTGAACATTAAAATTTGGAACTTTCATTATTTTCTTTACAGTTTTAACCAAAAAAAAGTTGCGTACATATCTTCGCCATTTGTTACTTATCTTCATAAGAATTTTTTATTACCTATAATCAAATGAATAGTATGTTTATTTCCGGCTATTAACACAAAAAGAACTTATATCGTTATGACGTTAATAAATTGTTTGTGATACGCACAGGAATCATTACATATTTGACCAGCTATCGAATCTGAGTTTATATGCGGATTACACCCAGGAGTGATATCAAGACAGCAAACAGGTCAATAATCGTAATATGGGGTGTATCGACGCAGGATAACAGTCTCCCGTGTCCAATTGAAAGGGTATGAACTGGTGAGGTACGCGCGCACATTCTTCGGTCGCGTCGTACCACATGCATGCTGTAAGAAAACGGTTGAATCGCTTAACGGTTAAATTTGAGCGAATGTAAGACAAAATATATACTAATTCTATATTTTTGTTCTACTCCATTAGCAGAGTACAAAAAGACATTCTCTTCTGGTTATTGAGAAGGAAGGAAGAACATTGTACCATTCTGCTTCGGTGCGATTTAGGTGGAGGAGTTAGTAGTAATTAACAGGGAACTTTAACATCTCCTCCGCAGAGACCTCGGTCGTATTGTACCAACTGGAACATGGAGGGGCCTTCGGAAGCTACTCGTTGTTTAATGAAACTTAAAAATTATTAATATTTATTTAGTTGTTCCACTCCTGTCTGCTGCTAAGCACAAGTCTCTTCCTTTCCTCATTTCAGTGGTGGTAAGAACCGCTACTTATATGTAACGAACTTAGTCATATATATTAGTAAAGAAGTGGCCAATTTGACTCTACATGTTTCCAACAAAACTTGTAAAACACTTAAAAAAATTAAGCTTTTTCATGTAATATCAGTTTTCCAACGAGCAGAATCAAGGTATGGTATTGGATAAAATTAAAGATAATATTGGTCCACAACTTGGTGTAACTATTTTATATTTTCCTTTTATATGTAAATTTATTTATTATCCTTCCTGTAACGAAAAAGTTGTTCTTTTCTAGTATATTCTAATCGACACCTAAGTAGTAGCAGTTTGAGATTTAACTTTAATCCACTAGAGATTTTATTGCTTATTATGTTCTTTACAATATCAGGATAATAATTATAAGTCTTACTGCACTACTTAAGCACGGTACAATAAACCACTTAGAATTAGATAAATAACCAAAGCCCACGAGAAAACCTCGGTCAAAACTTCACAACCGCTAAATTATTGGACATATTGGCGCGAAATCACACAAGTCTCCCGTGACTAATTTCTGGTAACGGGTGATAGGGGATCTATGAAAAATAAACATCGAGAAAAAACCATTTCGAATTTGACAAATGCATGTTTTGGGGCACGCGGCGCGTCATTCGACACGCCCTGGCCGGCGCGTGCGCAAGATGTGTGCACAATTACCTATTGTGAGGATCGTGAGCAAACAGATTTTGTTCTACTCGTTTACTTAGGTACGTACGTGGGTTTAACTTCTGTAACTACTGAAGCCGTATAGTCAAAGTTCTTTTGGAATATAATTAACAAAAACAAATAGAAATGGGAGTGAATTCTTACGACGCATATGTATACAATTTAAATGTAGTATTACTTTTTCTTGATATTTTTTTATATTGAATATAAAATTTACTCAGCAAAGTTATTAGATCAGGTATATAATTTATTATTTTTGTTTCAAGAAATAAAAAGCAACAATTGATTAATTTCGTTAATAGGTAGATACTATAGAAACAAATTATAATGAGCAAATATATATCAACTACAAACTCAAAATATTTTTTTCTAAATTTTTATTCCAATATTACCTACCAGTTGAAACCAAAAACATAATTCGATATGCTTCCACGTCATATTATAAAACTTTTGATTTGTCTCGTACAATACTACACTTTGACGTCCCTACTGTTCAGGACCGAGGAAAGGATTTAGGCTTCGATGCCATCAAATAAATGTTTGATATCAGTGATCTTGAGTACTTTGTGGTGTATAATTTGTGTATGTATATCGTTAGTTATCTACAATACTAGAAATTCTAATACATCCCAATAGGTATGTGTGTGCGTTTTTTGTAAACATTGATCTTATACAGGAATATCAGCTAATAAGGTCGATTACTCAAATCCGCAAGGTGCTATCGCCGGGAGTCAATTTCAAGGGTCATTTCCTCACACAACCGCGAGGGAGTGTAAAATAAAATAATAAAGCGAAACCACGCGGGTAAAATGATAATAATTATTATACTATGCGGATGATAAACTGACAGTTCACCTGATGTCTCTGTTACCATCAAATCCCCTTATCATCTCGCCGCGGAATATGAGTCTCCTCTTACATTAAGAGAGGTTAACATATCTTCAAGAGTGTTATGAAGAACTCCAGATATGTAAGTTATTAACCTATTTTCATTCGTTGAAACTAGTGATAAATATTTTCTAAGATTTGAAAGTAATATGTACCTACCTGATTAAGAATTGTGGTGCGTACAGGATTAGAACTGGGGTTGCAATTACGGTAAGCGTTCAAGCCTCTAAGCCGTCGTTGCTTGAGCTAGTATATAGGACTAGATTAACTGTTATAGATATGGAATAAGGAACGCGCGTTGGTTACAGGTGGGTCCTCCGACATTGCTTTACGACTGCGATCTGATGATGGCAACTTCAAGAAACTTAGCCACTAGCGGACACCCGACCAGCCACCGACCGCACCCGAAGCGGCTCTCACTCGATCATTTACGACCAAGCCAAGCCATCAGGCTATCATTGCTTCTTTTAAGTTTCGAATTGGAACTTCTTGCTTAGGCACTAGAATTGACAGGGATTAAAGCGTTATCATCTCCTGGACTATACGTGTTTTGGAATTATAACAGGACTTTTGCTACAAATAATTGACTACATATGAAATAGCATTGGGCACCATGCTGACCCAATGGAGATTGGTAGAGTCCTGTCATTGACTGTGGGGTCCAACCTTAGTGTTGGAAATTCTAAGGCCGATAGGAGCAAAGCCAACAATATAAATTCACAATATTTCCACAAACCAACAATGTTTAAATTATCGGATTCAAGTAAATCACAATATAATTTACAGATTGCGAAATGATTCCATTTTAAAACTCGGGAGGAGGGTTGGGGTGAATTTATGTGTTGTTCTATCCCGGCTCGAGGGGCGGCTCGCCCTTTATTGATGCGCTTTTGACTAGTTGTGATTCCTGTTTATTAGCCCATTTAGCATTGTTGCTGTTTGTCTCCTTGTTAAGTTGGTGGATTTGTTTTGTTTAGCGATTTCAATGTTAATTAGTGTTGTTGAGTTCACTGACTCTTTAGATACCAAGATACCAATTCTATTAATTTTATAAGCGCTACGGTTCATGTCACAGGAGCCATCATCCGTCCTCCATTAGAATTCTCAGTCATCTTTGTTTATTAAATTGATAATTCTGTTGTAAAATAAATTGTTCTACTACAAGTAACAAACTATTCATTGAAGGCTTTAAAAGTAGAAATAGGTACTGTTGTAATTTTCTGCAATAAGGAATGAAATGAATTCTTTACGTTGAACATCATTGCGTAATAGAAAAACTCTGTCTGAATGCAATAATCACAAAAACGTTTGCACAGATTTTCAAGGGGTAACAAAAATGTATAGTGTTTCACGAGGAAGGCTAAGATATTTGGGGTAAAACCTGGAAAAATTATAAAATGCCTGATTAAGTCGTGTACAGAATACAAGTAACGCAACCTAAGCAGCGCAGGTTAAAATTTTCTTTGTAATTGTCTTAATGATGTTGATTTGATCAGATGTGCTGAGCAATTTCCTTCGCCGTTTCTTCTCAATGTTGATGCACCATTTTGGAACGGCAGTCGAAGCAAAAAATAACGTGGATTATTGTTAATAATTAACTTATTTTGAAGTTAAATCTGAATATAACGTATGAACTTAAAGATTATGTTTCTAGATGACCTACTATTGATACCTAATAATATGGACTCAATCGATTAAACGATATTGATGTCTAAAAGTAAGACACGATTTATTAAAATTATCATAGCTAACAATGATGCATATCACCTGATGATAAGAAGTCACCGGCGTCCAACGATATTCAATATCAACGCGTGCATCCAAAAAGGAAGCACGAAGCTTGCTTGGTGACCGACCGGCTCTCTGACCTTCACCGAAATGTATTAAAACATACCACGAAATCAACATGATACATATTTAGAACTATTGATATGAAAATAAAAAAATGTAAGATCAACCTTGCACTACTTTCTAAAGATAAAAAAAATAAACTTGTGCTGTAAAAACAATTTAAACAGTATCTAAAACTGCCACTTATTAAAAAAAAAAAAACAATTAAAAAATTACGATCATAGACAATCACGCCGTTTCAAAACTTGAGACAATTCGGATAAGTTTTTCAGTTCGTCGGCCTGCCAGTGAACAGTGAAATTGATTTGGCCCACTCAGATTTTGATAGACACTTCGTTAGCTTGTAAAACAATTATTTTATTTATCTACATTGAATTCGATGAATCCGTAGCCGAGTTAATAGCGAGCATCCCAAGTGATGAATCCCGGTTTCGGTACCCAATCATAAGTATTTGTATTTGGATGTCCATGCCACTTTGCAACATAGGGAATGCATCGGATATGATTACAAGGAGAGATCTCTACCGTGTGGGTCTTTCATAGGTAACTAAAATCCATGATAAAGTTAACTTTAGATTTTATATCGTTCGTATACCATCATTTGACGACCTGAATGCATTACTGCCATCAACCTGTTGTAGACTTATACCAATATTTTGTCCATATAAAGCACAAAATGGTTTTTAGAAATACTTGATAAATACAATATCTATGTAAATCAATTTGCTTGTGAAATAAAGAAAGTACATAATCAAACTGTAAATTATAGAGGTGGTAGCCTAGTGGATTCTACGTCGATTCGAATCACGCGGGTACCTCTAATTTTTCAAATTACATCTATTATTTTTCTAATTTTTCAATCATAAATGACTTATCACTTGCTTCGGCGAAGGATAACACAGTAAGGAAAACTACATATCTGAGAGTTCTCCATGACGTTTCAAAGGTGTGTAAAATCTGCCAACCCGCACTCGGCCAGCGCGACTGGCCGTGGTCTTAGACTTTTTATTGTGAGAGAATACTCTAGCCGAACAGTGGAACAAGTATCGGATGTCATGGCGAAAACGATGGTTCATTATGAGTGTTTATTAAGTAATTGTCTGTGCATGTATAATACCAAATTTCTAGAATGTATGGTATCAAAATTATAAACAATTTCTAACATTAACGAAAATAATTCGATTTTGTTCAAACTTAACAGATTGTACTATTTATCCGCAATCTATATTTGTTAACATTATTTTCATATATGCAAATATTGAATACAAGTTATCTCAGTAGAATAATATTATATACAAATCTAACGAGTAATGTATTGTATTCAAAATCTAAATAAGTTATTGTATTTAGATTTTAAACTAATAACCCGCCCTCGAAGTGCTTCAGAAAACCTACACCTACGTTTAAAAATAGCATCCGCATTGTTTTTCACACAAAAAATGCTTTAAGAATGGTATGAATTAGACGCATTAATTTATCATAAGAGCTGCAGCCAGCCAGTCAACATTTTGTTTAATGTTCTCGTAACCGAATATCCATATTACCATTTGTTTCCTATTCCGCAGGAACAGGTCCCTTAAAGTATCCAAGATGATGATACGTAATATAAGTTACTAGTATGTCATATAGACAGATAAAAATTTCAAAAACATATTTGTTGAACTGTGTAACGATAAAAAAAGTCTTTTTTTATGGTAATAGCCGACAAACGAGCAGATGAGCCACCTGATGGTAAGTGGTCATCGTCGCCCATGGACATCA
>DWPT01004638.1:0-13015 GCA_018251895.1 Agathymus mariae mariae | reverse complement strand
AATACAACTTTGGCCCTCGAAACGAATTAAATAATACTCACTATTGTTTTGCTGTTCTACTATATGTATCTATTCATGTGAATACATGGCTTTTCATTCAGTATTCATTCGAATTCATTTATTCATTCGAATCCATAACTGTCCCTCTACTTGCTTATACTAATACACTTGCCTTTATTAAAATACTAATAACTTTAAATAATAACTTTACTTTTTAATTTTCATATTGCTACATAGATTTTAGGCCAAAACACATTTCGTTGCAATTTTCTATTTTGTATTTCGAATTTATTGAAATTTGGTATTTAGAATCTTTATGAGTGTAGTAAATATAGATTTTATTCTTTGTTAATTAATAAATATGTTACGTGTATGTTAATTCACTAAACTAGAAAAACCGATCAACCAAGCGGTATGCTTGTTTCATATATCATATACAGTACATCACTATAAAGGCTTACGGGATGCGTACTCCAATTTTTATCTCATTGTGTTCGTAATGAAGCTGCCAATATTCGACCGTCCTTGACTTGGCTTCTGGAGATGCCCACTCGCGCACTCGTCGGAATCTATTTTGTGTACCCACTTAAACGACATCTATGTGGTTGCCTTCCTATTTGTAATATAAAGCTGTATGTACGTTAGGGATGTGAATTTATGTGCAAATTACACACTTGTCTAAGCCTACATTGTTATTACATCTAGAAGGCTACAAGTAGCGGGTCACGAATTATATGTATAATGACTAAATCGACTCTATGGTTGTTGCATTTGGATATTTTTCACAGTGGACATAAACCAATTGTTTACAAATTATTCTTGTTTAGGATATTTCTAACATTTCCTTATATTTAAATTTATGCGCCCCGTTTAGGATATTCTAACATTCTTTTACTCATTATAAGTGAATGCTTGAATTAATGTAATTATCAGGACCGATTTATTCATAACACCTAGCTGTTAAACTTTGCGGGGCGTCTTTGAGTGGCATTGACACTTCCCTCGGAACTAATTGGAGGTTTCCGGTATTTTTTGTTAGTTTCAATAAAACTACTTAACGCGTAAGTATTCGAGTTTATAATCTAGCCAGCCCTAAAAGCTTTCGTTTTGATATGACTTTACCAGTTGAATAGAAATTAAGAAAATTACTTATACTCTAGAGTTGATCTTGATCTTATATTACTCCGTTGCCTCCATTTTCATTCCTTATTTCTTAAAACTTAAATGAATAATTTAATATTGATAAATGTGTTCAACCATTTAACCGCATAAAGAAAATTATGATACATGATGTACTTACATCATTAATTACAATTTCGCTAACGTTACCTTTTTGGGATGCCTTTTATAAATATAATTTTCCCTTTCAATAGGTAACTACAATCAAAATCAAAATTACCTCAAATTAACTAACAAGACAAATTATGAATTGTCTAAGGCCTACATTGTTATAACATCTAGAAGGCTACAAGTCACGAATTATATAATGACTAAATCGACACTGTGGTTGGAGCATTTGGATATTTTTCACAGTGGACGGAAACCGATTAATGATAAGTTCAATTGAATGCTTCAGTATTTTTATTTGCCTCGTTTAAGTGGACGCCTTCTTATGTTCTTAATACATCGATGTCATTAAGACTGTTTAAGAATATGTAAACGCAATATAATCTATTGTATAAATCTTTGATATTGGTAGATCTGTGGTTATTTTTCGATAGTAACTTGTCTGCAAATTGTCTCTCAGCTCAGTATGTCGTATTGCACAAATATTCTATTTTATACAATATATCTCAATTGACAGTGTTTAGTCGTTTTGTATAACACCTTAATGAACCTATCAAAGACTGCGTCGATAGATACCTGCATGTCTTTGGTTGTATGTATTATAAATAACCAAAATGCACTATAGTACTTTTAAGATATCCTTTACTTTATTTCACAAACACATCTCAGTTATAATTATGCATTTTTATATTTGTCCGCAGAGTGTGTCATACTCAGATACACTGAATTATAATCACGGTAACTACGTGGACAAACGGAAACTAAAACGAGAACGCATAGTTGTATTCCACAGAAAATGTTGTGTAGATATTTGTATTTTACGTAATTTTTTGGATCAAACTGACTTTAGCACGGCCACAGGACAATTACCTGCAAGTAGTGTGCAATGCAATGTGTGATACATGAATGATTACCAAATAGACCACCTCATGATACCTGGAAGGAGGAATCAATGAAACTTCTTGGCTTTTTTCTCCTTCTTGGCTTCATAGCTAGATTTGGCTTTTCAACATTGAAACATTGATTTTAAATTTAATTATTAAGCAATAAACGTTGGATTTTGAAAGCTCGGTGATTGGTATCTGCGTGTAATATCCTAACTTTACTATCGCCCAGGAATGCCGTAGCGATCAATACGGGTAGTAGCCCCGTAACCACCAACAGAAAAGACCTGGCACCGTTGCCTCGTCCATTGATCAGCAGGTCCTATGTACTGGAAGAAGGTTTGGACTCGAGGGTGAATGATGTAATTATCTGTAGATTGCATATTATCATATATTCTAATAACGAATATAATAGGTGATTCCTACAACCAAGCATTTGTTGCACCTGAAATGGTTCTTTTATTTCGATCCAGGTTGTCGCATTATATACGGCGTAATCTGGTTTGGTGATTGGTAATGAAACAAGTTTAGTGTCACACCCAATTTAACAGAACCAGCCAAACTGGACACTAATTGCACTCATATTAGCGAATCAAAGGCACCCGATGTCACTTGTGACATTCAGTCTGTCAATCTCAGTATTTACTACCAGTAATTAGAGAAACATGCCAAATCAAATACCTATACTTGGGATTTTAATAGCTCATACGCTTTTATACGTAAGGCGTTGACCACACAGACGTACATAAAGGAACCGGTGATGTAAATACCGATAAAGCATGCCATTGGGGCACGTTCGCATGTCTCACACCACTTAAAGCATTCGCCGGAGCTCTCGAAATAAGCATAACACTTAGAATCTATTATGATCGTGCTGAGATCATAAATTACTCGAACGACTACAGTGAACAAGCCGTTGAAATGATTAATTGGCGTTTAATATAAAATGAATCGGTAAGTGGAACTGTTTCCACTGTTGTTATACATTACAGCGAAGTCATACTCCATAAGCTATACTTCTACGAGTAATCGGCCATAAGTAGTCGATAGTCAAGCAGATACACGACCGGGTGGTGAACGGTCATTAATGGAAGCACATTCGTAACATCAAATGCGTTATCCGGGGCTGCTGTCAAAAATGAATGAAGGGATCTCGCTCTTTTAATGTGGTTTGGTTGCATTTGGGTACTCGATAATCAAGAGGTCTCTTCGCTTTTTTGGTCAACGTCGCGTCGGTGAACCCTGGTATTTTAAGATGTCTACGGGTGGCGGAGATCATTCCAACAACAATGGTATTATAAAAAATGTCAATGGCAAGATTCATAACGTAGCAAACGTAGTATGACCAAAACAGCAACAGAATAAAAAGAAAAAATAATTATTATTGAAGCTTACAGGCCTCACGGCTCTAGTTTCGTTGGAGAATAGAAACACGACGAAACAGTAAAATGTATTATAAATATAGAGATAATATAACATACTTTTAATGATAATTTTATGTATTTCAATAATAATTTAAGGCAACTTTCCAACTTTTAAATAATTGGTTAGAATTTGATACTCAAAAGTTCATACAAGTTCATAAAGTTCATACAAAGCAAGTGTCAACAATATATGAACATAGCCATATATTGCAAACAACCAAATGAAAAGGCTATGCAGTAAAACCTGTAGCAAGACTGTACGTTGCGTGTCGTACGCCGGTACATCAGAGGCTCCGCGGGTATCTCGCCCGTGGACACAATTAACACGCGACGGACGTGGGCGGTATTTCTATTAATGAATTGATATCTACAACTCCACTTTAAATGCGTTTCCTACCCAACGTTTCCCAACTGCATCCGATTGAGATAAATAACTCACTAACAAGATTTTAATCATTATTCAATGAAAGGTACCATAACAAGCTTCGAACGCAGTACTGAGATAAGGACAGATTTATCGATAAGTTTTGTAATGATAGGATTTATTTGCTTGTAACAATGAAAAGTGTTTGGTTGTTGTGCCACAATTGGTCGCAGTCCTTTATATTAATATCCTCCATAATCCTTTATATTTATATTTCGCCGTGTTGGTTTACGTAATATGCCATATGTAATGGTTTATGGTTTCTATGCTTGAAAACTATATGAATCCAATATATTCTATGAATCCAAAAAAGGAAGTTATCATTTCATCTGGTTTTTGCTATTTACATGGGTTCGTTTTCACTTATTTCTGTTGCATGGATATTTACCGATCTTTTCTGTTTGATAGTTTAGTTTGCGTTTCTAAACGAAAGTTCTAACTTTAACAGGTCATCAGGAGGGGTTTAAAAAGTTTATACAAATTGGGTAATGTGTATCAATTCCAACCACGGTACTTTAATAAACATGTTGCTCTCGCCATAATATTACTAGCGGCCCGCTTCGACTTCGTTCACGTTGAAAAAATTAAATATATTGACATGATATATAGCTAATCCATCTCTCTTTATAATATTGGTATAGATATAGACTATAGATTAATAAGTAGTACCACTATTATTAGTACCTTACGTTACTCAATCTTACTATAAATTGAATACAGAACTATTTAAGACAGACACTGTTTGTACATCAATGAACGTTAGGTATATATATACAACGACAATTTGCCAATAAAATAAAATGTTTTTTTTCGTTTTAGGATAATTCTTTTTTTGAGGTATATTTGGTTATTTCTACAGGATACCGTGTTAATGTAAATGAGGAAACTTGAAGCTTATTGCACCACGCTGTTACAATCCGGATTATTGGAAAGGCAAGAATGAGTTATATGAAAAAAATTAAACCTGGACTGGACTGTTCGGAAGCAAAACCATTACGAATATGTAGCCATCCAAGACTCTAGAATAATTCTGTCACAAACAAGCCTGTCCGGATTGGAACGATCGTAAATACACTTTTTTGTGACTCAAGAAGGAAACAGTTTCTTATTGAGTCACAAAAAAGTGTATTTACAAAAAAAAAACTTTTTCTGTCCAGGACATTCGGAATAAATGAAGCGGGCCAGACGTGCAAGTGATTTTATAAAAGTTGTGTTTGTGTAACTGCTCTAGGCAACGCAAAAATATTATAATCATTAACAGACTTTACTCGCAGGCAACTAATACAAGCATTATAATTTTCCGTTGCCAATGGAGCGATATCCTGTCGACAGGTGCGTCGACCCATAAAATTTAAATCTGTTCATGTTAGTCTTTGATTATTGATAAGTTCCAAGACATCGCGTAAGAACGCATGTTATCATAATCGATTCATTGATTTGTAATTAAGTTGTTAGCTATGGTTTTCTATTGAATTAAATGTATTGCTGCTAAAACTATACATAGAACATACTACAAAGAGTTTGATGAATTTCGAAGCGGGCGTTCCACTCAGCAATCGAATTTTTTAACAAAAAAAAATCAAGCTTCAAAGCCTTACAGGTTTGCTCGGGTTTTTCTATTATGAAATAAATTATAATAGCAATGTCTTTGAAACCCTAACTTATAACCAACTTCAAAAGAGAGAAGGTTCTCAGACCTCAGAACTACGTCATTTACAAGTATTAACCGATTTGGAAAATATCTGTTTTGTTTGGGAGGGTATATACTTACTTTCTCTTTCCTTACTTTGGTCCCACTTAAATTTATTTGAAGAAAAAGATACCACTCTTGAGGATGAGAAACAAGGAAAGAAAACCGAGAAATTCATCTTGTTCATCTCGAAATCGGTTTTCGTTTTGTTAAAATATTTACTTGTTCCTGTGTGCTCCGACAACCAAATTTGATGATTTAATTTTACATATTTTCTTCATGCAGGCTTAAGGTAAGTCATATAAAAACTGCCTGATTTTAATTGAAACGATGCACTCGCTTACAAACGCGAGAGCCTCAGGGCCGCTCGTTACTGTGAGCGCCGGAACAATAATGACGGAACTGTGTCATTTACTGCGCTCGAATTTTGAGGATTTTCAACCGCGATGTAGGTTAAGCACTGCGCGCTAACATAAATTTTCATCAGGAAATTGAATGTTGGTAGCCGAGCTTCCCATCGTAGAATTTTGAAGTGAATGGGCGTGTAAATATTGTATTTTAAAAGTTTTAGTGAAACGGGGAAGACTTCTCTTTAGCTAATCTTAATTTTGTGCTTACCGATTTGCATATTAAAAATACACCTGGCTTGGCTGTAGGCCCAATAGGGCGGCCTAGAACATTCCCCCCAATCCCACGCTGGCAGAACAGGGTGTCGTAAGATGCGACAGAAGCCTGCTTGGTGATAGGGCTTTGCGTAAAGATTATGTTATCAGTATTATTATTAATCCGTTCATATTATTATTGGTATTATTATCTTTCCGTGAAGCCTGCCTGGCTAGCTACCACCCTTCTGCTCGAGTCAGCCGCCAAACGACTCGTAGTATTTCGGCTGGGGGCTTGAGAGCCTGTACTTTCTTTTTCACCTTCTCATTTCCTGGCCGACAATGCATCGGTGATACCTTTGGTCTTGCTGATGTCCATGGGCGACAGTCACCACCTACCATCGGGTGGCTCGTCTGCTCGTTTGTCGGCTATTACCATAAAAAAAAAAAACACCATGTAAACTTTTATAGCATAATTACGATGTCAATTCTACTTTATCGAGCTTGAATATTTACAATTTTGACTGATGTTAAAGAGCTAGTAAGTCGTAATCAGTTATGGTACATAGCACATGTAAGATAAGACCATGGCTGTAAGTTTTCTGTAGTTGTAAATTTTCTGTTAGTTTATGCAGTGAATGCAGGCGTGTGCTGAGCGCAGATGTTGGGACCCGAAAGATAGTGTCTATGTCTAGTGTGGTCGAAGTAAGGGGAAACCCTAATGTAGGAGCGTAGCGTTTCTGCATGCAAATCCATCGTCGGAACTGTGTATAGCATGGGTATACCATCTAATAGCTGGTTCCGTCTGAAGATTCCCTTAGGACAGCTGGCATCTATTTGGATAGTCTCATCCGGTAAAGCGAATGAGACCCCAATGAGTCGAAACATATACACCTAATGTCAAAGGATTCTGAGTGCGAATTTAAAGCCTTTTATTGGCAAATCCAGTGTGATGAAGAGATCGAGGTAGGCCTGTAGAAAAAACAATGTAGAAGTGAACAAACAACCCTCACAGCTAATAAAGTTATTCAAATTAATAGTATTCCACTATTTCTAGAATGGGTACTAGAACTACTTTTAGTAAATGACCAGATAAATATATTTATTCCGAAGACTCCTGGACTCAAGAACTAAAATACAATATAGATAATATTAAGATATTATTAGAGAACTGCACATCCATTATAGTTATACACTATAGCTGAGCAATAACTTCACAGTATGTTTGGTTAAGTTTCGAAGGTTTTTATCAGAGCGGTCTCGACCGCTACCTTAATGAAATTCCAGTGAAGTTGACCTCGCCGACATAAATAGGACGCAGTATCGATAAATTATTCTGTCTAGTGAAAATTTCATGAAACTGGGAAAGTAAGCTGATATAACACCTAGAATATTTTAATATCCGGAGTACATCCCGACTTCGTTCGTGTTGAATAGATGGTACATTTGTAGGGTTATATAAATAATATACAGTTAATAATATATAGTCCATTGTATATAAAGTACCTTTTTAAATGGTGAAACTATTGTTCAATTACGTTCCCATGGTTCCGGAGATTACCGTCCGCATACACGCAAACTCATAAAATTCTCACTTTATGGTTAATAAGTTTCACACTCCCTATATTTATATATCCTGTTCAAATTTTCAGTTGTTAATAAAATACTTTTTATTCATCAACTCAAGTTCAAATACATTTTTCACATTACATGACACTTGGCGTTCATTCGGGTTTTTGAAATATTAATTCATTTTTATTTTTTTCTTTCATTGCGACATCTGTTGACACGACTGAAACTACGATATTCGGTCGTTAAATTAAATACAGAAGCATTAATTTTAGTACCAATATTCTTGTATAGATGGCACTGAACTCCCATGAAGTACAATTAATAAATATAGCCTATGTTACTCAGGGATAATGAAGCATTCTAATGGTGAAATAATATTTATAATCGATTCAGTTTTTGAGTCGTTTTTGAGTTTATTCTTTATAAACATACAAAAATACAAAGCTTTCTTCTTTATAATATTAGTATAGACATATCTTAAATTATAATGTAGAGAGCGTTCTTACTTATGTATAATTGCGGTACATAAATGATTTGTTAACAACTCGGCTAATGAAGTTAAAAAGAATAAGAGGAAAATTTCACACTCATTCATGATGTAAAATTTTGCTATCAACTTTTAGTTTCTGAAAAGCAATTCACGCTGCACGTCCTGAAAAATAAAACCTGAAATGAAAATTAAGGACGCTAGGAATTGTACAGAAACTGCAATCCATTATTGCGAGGAGACAAATGCGGCGACGAGTCTCAACTTTCAAAGTTACTTTTGCACCGTGTTTTTTTTTTTTCACTTTTTACTGTTTTCGCTACGTTACCTGCTATTGCTGCTAAGATCAGCGTAGGAGTGAAAGTATATAAAACGTGGCTGATTTTTGAGCGTTTTATTTAAATAAGTCAGTAAATGGAATCCTAATATTGCTGTCATCTACGAGTCTTAATGTGTGTTAGTTATAGTTTAATGCTATTTCAGTGCTGGAAAGTCTATTAAAATGTAAGTACTTCTTTCTATCTTGGTAATTCATAAAAGTTGTTGAATTACCGTTCGTTTGTCTATTAGGTACCGGGAATACAATATCGATTCCAAATTTTTATTTGGTTATCGTTAAATAGGAGAAAAATGTATCGAAACCAATATACACTCATTGTTTTGTAACTTTCACTTATATTACTATTATAACCTTAACTATAAAATTTCCGTTTTCAGAAATAATATAATCTATCTATACATATATTACAATTCTTACTGACCCCTTTCTGTACATTTAGTTGTGTACATTGTGAAAAACTACTATTAGAGGCCTTTATTAACGCAATGGAACCCAAAACAATAGTTATTAGATTTATATTATGTTTTTCGCGCCAATTTTCGCAACGGCTTATCCAGTTTCGTTTCGATTTTCAATAATGTTTTGCAGTAAGCGTCACTTGATATTTTGAGTGCGATTCGTTAACGTTCCTCAAGTCCGAATAAGGCTTGAAGAATACGGTGAATCACGGAGAGTGTCAGTCATAGTTTATATAATATGACGATCGATACTGGGTAATGCCGTCAGTGTTGTCTTGAAGAAACTATCCTGTCACAATTGACAACGTGATTTCAAGAAGCTATTAGAAAAATTTAAGCCTTTACACAATTGATTTACATCAAAAAATAATAAAGTTATTTTCGTACCTTGATTTCACAAACATTTTTTAAAACTTACCTGAATAGTTGTATCGTACCTGATTAGAGAATCATCTGAGTAATATTTAAACTAAACAGTTCAGTTCGTCGTGCTTTTCGTTGGACATGACAGCATTTCGATAACACGGCGCTGTCTGTCTGTCTGTCAAAGATTAGATACGTGCTTTGAATTCAAACCGTCTAATAATAGATCAGAAGGAGTAGTGCACTTATGAATGATTTGGGTTCGTGAGCTCTACTTGGAGAAATAGTGAATTTGGGAAACGAGAATTGTTTATCGTGCGGCTTACTGATATAGTAATTTAATTAAGTTAGTGTCTCCCCATAGATCTCAGTTACTCCAGGGTTGTCACCTACTTCGTTAGAGATCGATATCAACATTTTAGCATCAGAGACGAATACGAAGAGTTTGCTGCTCAATAGAGCGTAGGGGCGAGTTGCTTGTATTTAAGGATGACCGGAGCGCCTTTACTTACCCCAAAACTTACTTTTAATTACAAATATCACAGCCCGACGTCTTTTGCCAATCTCAGTGGTCGACAGAGTTAATCTATTGCAGGCTGGTCGATGGTGAGATAGGTGACCGCTAGTGGTAAAATTCTTTAGCGCTTCCGTGCATCATATAACACGTTGAACAGATTGTGGATGGTATCATTAGATTGCAGTCGTCAAGTCACGTCGGAGAAAAGAGAATGACATAAAATGTTCCAACTTTTGGCTTGGTCACTAATTTCTCTAGCAATCCTCACTAGAGGCCCATGGTGGAGAATGGTTTACGTCTCAATGTCGAGGAAAGAACCATAGCGTGCACATAATAAATCATTCAAATTAACCTCATTCATTTCAACTCTTTTAAATTGCACGTCTATTTACTTAAGTTATAATGCTGTATAAGTACCTAGGCAAGGGTATATTAACTTCTTTTACAATTATAGTAACTGTTTTTGTAATTTTGTTTGTTTTATTGATGCCTTAAAGCCGTATCGTAACAGTCATTTATCAACGGGTCCAATCAAAAAGAGCTTATGAAAGTTATGAAGTCACTCACTCTATTTGTTTGTGAGTTAAATTATGGGAGCTGTAGTTGTAAATATGATGTATAAAATAGTAATATAAAGTAATTCTGACGTCAAATAGAATTCATAGACAGGGTGGAGACTTGTTTGCAAATTCAAAATACAATCTATTTCTTCAATAGCCGTTATTGAATATAATATGAAATGATTGATGTTTTAACTGCATTCGACCAGATAGAACACAATTAGGTGTCAAAATGATCGTTTCGAGAAATTTGATAGGGCGATAATATAATGTTATTACAGAGAAATTGGCAACTGCCGATATTAATTGTTGTTCTGGGTAATGTAACCTACTGAGCCGACAGCTCGTACCTAATTTCGTAATCATTTCATTATCGTACTGAATGTTATGATAGCAATAGTATTATTGAATCAAGATGTGATATCAATTACTTTTATGCAGTTTACTAAGAGTCATTTAGCATCGCTCAGCAATTAAAAAAAAAAATGAAAAACAAAAAATTAGTTTACCAGCTAAACCTTTAAAATGTGCCTTGTAACTGCTGAATAATAGTGCCTTATGACATATGCCATCTGTGTGTAAATAAGCACGCCTGTATCGTTCAGCGAGGTTTCGTTTGGAACATGAATATCTTCGGCATTTGTTCTGAGCAGTAATCACCGACTAGACTCAGTTCATCGACGCCGCAGACACACCCCTTGCGACAATTAAAAACCACCCAGCATCTGCGCTAATGATGCCAAAATTAAAATTTCAAAACTATTGTCTACGGGTTGCAATTCTTTGCTGGCGCAAGTGTTGAAAGGAAAAAAATAATAGAAAAAGATTCGACGCTTTAAATTGTGCAAATTACAGCGATTTTGTTGTATTTTTCATTGGGGCTCGTTTACGATGGCTTATGAAAGTTATTAAGAGGTCAACTAAATATTGAACAAAAGTTTTAGCTGTTGGGAGATGAAATTCAGAAAATAGGCACCGTCGTTAGTTACTCCCCTTATACCCATAACATAATTAGTTATAACCATAATTTAACGTATTTACATAAGGTAAAACTTTTTGTAAATAATTCTAATTAAAACAACAATACTTAAGGTCACAATTTAAAGCATCTTATCAGTACCACAGAGTAAGAATTTAACTTTTGTCCATCGCTTTTGCCGTCGTCGGCTGCACGGCACTCTTTAGAAGTGCGTCAATTCGGCGGAAATATCACATGACACAGATGAAACAGTTTGAGTGCGGGTAATGAGCACAATTTTACTTTGTTTTTCTTCTTCGAACACTGTTAATGTTTTGGAATTGCGTCTCACCTCGCATGCCTCTCATGTTTGATCCCTTTAGTCGCCTGTGATGATCCATTGCACATAATACAATAATTAAACATTAATAAAATATATAGTTGTATTGTTTTTGCGTTCGAGTTATTCACCAGGACATTTAGGACATAAAATAATTATGAGATAATGACCATTAGTGCAAACGTAACATGATCTGAAATTTCGTAAATAATTCGGTAAATACGGCATCCGCAATAAATTATTTAAAATACCTAATTAACATGTCATAGTCAAATTATTTCTTTAAGTAATAAATCAAATGAAAATAAGTAAATATCAATCGAAACAAAAATCTATACATATTATTATTATTCGATTTTGTGATCAGGCACAGCAATCTCGATAACGTAAGGACGAGTATTTTTGTTTCTCTTATGCATACATTTGCCACCCAATTTATACATATAACAAACGTATTTCCATTTCAATATTTATTTTATGTGGACAGGTTACTTTGGCAAGTACTTGAACAAGTACAACGGGTCGTACATCCCGCCGGGCTGGCGTGAGTGGGGCGGCCTAATCATGAACTCCAAGTATTACAACTACAGCGTGAATATGAACGGGAAGAGGATCAAACACGGGGATGACTACCACAAGGTATTTTATTGACATGTTCGAGAACCTTGTTTTTTTAAAAAAGCTACATAAATCTTATTTAAGAAACAGTGATTCAAACAAAAAAATAACCTTTTTTTATATCGATAGCCGTCGCAGGAGTTGACACGCTATCTGATTTCACCAATAGATATACAGTTTCATAGGGCCTCTATTTTCAAACAATAGATGTAAATATACAGCCGTAGTTAGAAAATGTTTATGCCATAATGCTGTTAGTTTAAGAGAGTCACTACGTTACATTTCATTTGTTGTTGTATTCAAACTTAAGACTGGCAGAGTATCTGGCCGAGAGTATTGGGGCGGCCTAGAATACAAATCCTAATCCCACGCTGGCAAAACAGGGTGTCGTAAGAGGCGACAGAATCCAGCTTCCTTGGTGGTAGGGCTTTGCGTAAAGATTATATTATCAATATTATTATTATTGGTATTATTATCTTTTCGTGAAGCCT
>DWPT01004637.1:0-13016 GCA_018251895.1 Agathymus mariae mariae | reverse complement strand
CAAGCAGGTTGGCTTCTGTCGCCTCTTACGACACCCTGTTCTGCCAGCGTGGGATTGGGGGGAGTATTCTAGGCCGCTTCAATACGGCCCCAATACGGCATGCATCTCCAACTACCACTATACCCACAATCATGATATATAAACACTGGATATAAGTAAATTTGTTACGTTCCTGTCTCCTCACAATGCTACTTTGTGAACTCCGGCTAGCACAATATAAAATTAAGATTACTTTCACAGCCTGATATTGTTGTAATTGTATTGGTTGCCAAACAGCAACATTTAACAAAATATTACTAAACCAAGCGTCCTAAATTTCAACTCATACATTGATTTATTCAACTAATTCAATAAGCTTTAATTCATCCCTTTCTAGATTCAGTTATACCCAATTTATTTCAGTATTCTAAATTCAGTGGCTACAATAAAGGCATGTACTTTCACTTTTCCCCTGGCCCTTACCTATTTTTTTGTTTATAAGCCGTTTTGCACCAATCCTCGTACTTTATTCCTCACGGATGTCTCCTACACCTCAAATATGATCAACTTATTATGTAACTTTCAAACAACTTTCCCAAATGGTAACAATCACATATGTTTTTCCAGACGATCTATAATTCTCAAAATTAAATAGTATATTTATTAACAAATTATTCATATTTAAAAATATTACGTAACAATCTCCACCGGACTAATTAGCCGAAACATAAATAAATATCTCGGTCGCCCTCCAAGAATATTTCTTTTTTTCCAGCAAACCTTGGCGGTGTATTTGGACTGTGTCTCGGCTGCAGTTACATCAGCGTCTGTGAACTTATCTTCTTCATACACTCGGCTGTCAGAAACCACCTGCGAGAACGCCTTCGACGCGCTCTGGTCGATACAGTTCATTATACGAACTAGCCGTTTGGTTACAGTATTGATGGAAAATAAAAATAAAGTGTCTGGGATACATTCCATTGTGAAGTCGTAGAACATCCGTTCTATATCATAATCATGTAGTACAACTAAAATATGCTTCAATATTTATAATTTAGGTCGCTATTTCTATCCAAGCCCTGTATTGTGTCGTGTCCTGTTTTCTTTATAATGCCGGCGCGAGTTATAATATAAAATTGAAGTCCTTATCATTATTAATATTAAAGGACATGCACTTGCAGTAATACGAATAAAAATATACCTAGCGACATCTGTGATGCGATGTCTAAACTATATTACTACTGTAGTGAACATACACTAACCTTGGATTGATCATATTGATATTGGTATACACTCGAGTACTCTTATATACGAATGATGGAAATAAAGTGTTTCTGTACTTACAGTATTTCATAAAATATTAATTTAACTGTTTTCGACTCAAGATTTAATTTTTTCGCTTTTTCATTCCGAATGCTGATTAAATTCGTAATTTCATTAAATTAAGTAATTTTAAAATATTATCAACATTGTTATGACCATAAAGAATTCGTCAAAATTTGATTAATTTTAAGTGTGCAGACATAATTATCGCCGTTTCAGTCGCGTATCAATTATTAATGAATTTGAACAATTAGTATTAAGGAATGTGAATTGTTTATTACAAGAAAAGAGAATTAGTAACACAAAAGAAACTCCAGTTCAGGTGTACGTAAACAAATTTATATTTTCTGATTTACATATATATATATATATATATATATTTTACTACATCTGATGGTAATATTATAATAATTTCATTATTAAATATATTGCTTTGCTAAATTTTCTTGAAAAAATACAAAAGTATTCTACTATCGCATTAAGAAAACTCCTCTAGAAAAAATTACATCTCTCTTACATACTACAGAAGATGTTTATATTATGCTTAAATATCTTCGAGCGAATGCTATCATAGAAAAAATTGTTTACAAAAGACAGGCGACGAACATTATTGCACATTCGTTCAGAGACGGTTAAATAATATAATAATAAATAGTTCGCATTCCTCGGCCAACCAATAATACTTCGTCGGAACCGCCGGCTAACACTAAACATAGAATAACGACATAAATCAATATTTGGCTTAGATTTTAATTACACCTACGACAAAGCGCATAAAATAATAATTTGGTCTAAGTTATGTAATTATAATAAATTGTTAAGTGCTCTTAACATAATTATTGCCTTAACACTAACATATTGTTTTATTAAAGTACTCAATATCGGTACCGAATACAAAATAACTCATGCCGCTCCACAATACAATTATGAGTATAAAACTGACATTCACCAAGCAAGTTACGAACAGAACAGATCAGTGACATGTACCATGTAAAATACAATTCAATGGATCTTACAAGTGAAATAGAGTAACAGAAATTTGGAAATACTTTTGTTTAAGAAAAGTTATAATGAGCAAAGTTAAGAAAGAATGAGAAAGGTATGAGGCGGTCTCCCAAACACCAGCGCCGCCGCGCGAGGCGCTCATCACTGGACGTATCACAATTCCTTAACGATAACTACACTACCAGTACCTAATCCAATGGAACGGTAAGACTTTACATCAACATTGAGCTAACTTACAACCGAAACATTAACTTTAAGTAATATTGCTGTTAGTTCACGGTTAACTAGATATTTCGTATTATTGTATTCCTGACAGTAGACGTAGTAAATGGCACTAAGTTTTATTATGACAAGATTTTGAGAATCGCTGAACAGTATACACTTTAACGCATATAAATATATAATGTGCCGCTACATATAAAATCGCGATGCAGTCGAAGGTAAAAGGGACCTTCAACGCTAACTTACACTAAAAACGCACCGTATTCTAGCCTCGCTAGAGATTAAGCACAACTCGAAAATAAATCCCTGAAATGCTCAAATAAAACTCTGTTTTATTTTAGAATCACAATTATTATTTACGCAGATATACAAGAAGTCTATTTTTAAAAATAGTAATTGACTTTCATAGGCCGGCTCGCCCGGTGTGAGCGTACGCAGTCGGAGCTCCGACGAAGCGATAGCCGATCCGGGGAGCTCCGGAGTCTCCTGGTTTACACTGATTAAGTAGACAAGATCGTTACTGATTCAACAATACGACACATCTTACAACCAGCCTGTCCGATCCGTAAAAACCCCTACGTGATAAACAAAAAATTATGTCATAATTACAATAAATATTAATTTCATACAAAATTTGTTATCAGCCTAATTCGTGTAAACCAGTAAAAGATGGAGAACAGAAAGAAGGAGTTGAATGAATAGCGTAGAGCATACGAAGCGGCCGCGGCCCGTCTGACGAGCGCGTGGCAGTCTGCAGACCGAGCTGGCGCGACGGACGGGCTCCACCAACTATAGAGTCAACCTTGGGGAAACTGAAGCTTGACCACACTGTACATAAGACAACAGTATGAAATAGCGCACCGCAGTCTGCAGACTGAAAAGGCATGCTGGACGGCATCTGCACACTGTTGCGGCGAGCCGGAGAAACATGGCCGTATTCGCATGGTGTCCGTGAGTCCGCAGACTAGAACGGCGCGGCGGCGGCTACGGAGCCTGTAACGGGTCGCCGGGCAGCGTCCGCAGCGCCTCGAAGAGCTCCGCGGCCGCGTCGAGCCGGTCTCAGAGGCTCACGAGACTCGCGTCGGGCGAGGCGAGTTCGGGCGCGCCTCGTTGCTGCTGCGCGCAGGGGTGCGGGTGAGGGTGCACCGGCGTCAGGCCCGTGCCGCCCTCCATCAGGCTGTCGAAGTTGAACGGGATCCCGTTGCTAGGCGTGCTGATCTCGATACCCGCGATCTTATTGCTATTGTTGCCCAGCGCTTTGTTGTTGTGGATCTGCAAGCAGCAAGTTGACTCCATTTTAAAACGATCGATAACGAACATTATGTCAAATTTATTGTTGATCCCATTCAATTCTAAGTATTTATTTAATTATTTGCGGTCTCTTTGAATGGTTATGTATTAAAACCATATATATATTCAATAATAATTGTAATTGATGATACTCATTCATAATGACTAAATACTTACTAACGTAAAATTTTTATTCACTCTCCAATAATATAAACAGAATGTTGTTTATAGAACAAAACTAACCAGCATGACAAATAATTGTGTACGACGAATATTTTGTTCCCTTGGTTGTTGGTTGTGTTAAATTCTTTACTGAGCCACATCATTCGTGACGCTAATAACCTAAGTGCAAACGGTATCGATGTATTTCACATACTTGGCTAAGTTCTGTTAGATAAGATATATAATAAGTAATTTTTAGGTGGAAAGTGCTCCATCAATGCTCCAAATTAACATTTACTCGCATGGTTGCGGTATCGCAGAGCCAGTTAAAATTCGGTCTTCACCTTTCTTCTCGGCTGACATTATTCCTTTACTCAATTAGTTTTAATTATGACCATGTGCAGTGATCACTTACCATCAGCTGCCCGTCTGCTCGTTATTTAGCAATTGGTATAAATTACCTGCGCGGGCGTGAGGCTCAGCGGCACCTGGAGGAAATTCGGTCGATTGGGGCGCGCGGCCACGGGTGGCGTGTCCAGTGAGATCACGGCCGACCCCGTCACTACTGCAGGGTTGGCCGCCGACAACATTATTCTGGAACAAACGATGCGCTAATTAAAATAAAAAGAGTTCATATACTCACACTCCCGTGCTGGGCCTCCTGTGTTGCAGGTGGCATGGACGTACAGCAATATAACATCTCAAACATCAATGAACCGAGAATGACATATTTATCTGTCACTAAGTCTGGCTCTGGCGAGCATCGAACCCTGGACTGGTCAGTTATTACCGACTTAGCTATGGGACCGTTGAACTTTACATCTGTGGTTTGAGTTTTTTGTACCTTTGTATGGCTCGCATGAGGCAACTTGCATGTTCAAATAGTGCAAATGGTCAGCAATAAACTCAAAAAATCACAAATAATGATGCAAAGGGTTTCGTCCCATCTTTAACCCAAGATAGATTACAGCATCTACAAGACTTTTAATTCTCATATAAAACTATCTATCCTTAACATGCAGCTTTAATGGGACAGTACAGCTGTTTGAGCTTATTATGCAACTTGCATAATAACTATATTTCCATGTCTTTCTATGTTCCACTCGCTCCTTGTTTAAGGTGTTACGCTTTAAATATAACTCTATAAATTAAAAAATGATTTAAGTACCTCTTGTCTTGTGCCGGCGAGGTGTATATATCGTTATCTAGCCCCAGCACTGGGTCCGCAACGGGGTCCATCACTTCCTCCTTGACGCGGATTGCATCGTCCGGTAGCTCAGGGTATCCGTATGTCTCCTGGAAGGGTTTTACGTCTGGTGGGCTGACTGAGCGCTTCGCGAGCCTGCAAATCGGCAGATGGCTGCGAAGAATGCCCTCCAGTTGGTTCCTGTCCTCGTTCAGCTTTCGAATCTCATCTTCGAGCGACTGCTTTTTCCTTTCGAGCATATCAGTTTCTTCCTGGAGTTCGTTTGTGTGATCCAGCCTGCGTTTACGGCAGCGGGCGGCGGCCATTTTGTTGCGTTCCCTGCGTATTTTTCGACGCTCCTCTTCCTCGGGGGAGAGGTCCTGCGGGGCCTTAGTGGGTCTCCTGCCGCCCATGTTGCGGCGCTTGGGCGCTGGCAGGCCAGGGCTACTGCTGCTATCGCCACTGGAGAGCGGGCCCGGCGACACGTGCAGCGCCGTCGTCGGGCCCGAGTCACAGTAGCCCCCTACAGGATTCAGGATGCCTGGAACGGGAAAAACAATTTATGAATTGTCACGTAGAGACAATTCAATACTGATATTTTCTTTGATGCAATACTGAGTATCAATAATTTTGGTTATATCAAAATATTGACAACGTAGTGAAATGTAAGCGAAGTTATCAATGTTAACAAGAGGTTTACGAAACATATCAAGGCATATGGACATGCCAATATTCATGGTCATGAGCGTCTGCAATTTTAACAAAAATAAGAGTTTTACGTCAAAATTAAGGACTTCACGCAAAAACGCTCACCGTAACTGTTGGCGTGCGTGACGGAGGGTGGCACGAACCCCGCGTGGTTGCTCTGTTCCCCACGACAATTACTCAACTCGATGTATGTTTGTTCGAAGTTGCGCAACTGCGTGGGCGTGATGGTCGCCGTCGTGCGGGTTGGGACCCCCGACTGGAGGCCCTCTAAGTTTGCCAACTGGAAAGAGAGAAGCAAAATTTAACGTCAAATTTAGGAGCTTTAATACTGAAAATATACCGGCATTAATGCGGGACACACATTCAAGACACAATCTAACGATATGTGGAGCCGTTTATTTACATAGATACCCTCCCCTCTTAGTGAAGCACTAGCAGCAGTAATATACGTATTTCCTACTTCCACTTTGCCCACCAGTCTATCGGTGGTTCCTTTGGTGTTACAGACCTCGATAACCAATCTTGACCACTTACTATGTGTGGCCAAACTGCTGCCATGTAGGCTATATAAAAATCGCTGTGAACTCGGAACAATTAAGAATGGCATAACATAATTGAACAAGATGTGTTGTTAAATCCATAACAAAAAAACTGTAAATACTAAGAAGAATAAAAATTGTTCCCAAGTAGTCAACTGTCGAGCAAAATACATAATACGGAACATGTGGACTATTATTACTTCATTATAGACATTATGTTAAAATCAAGATTTTCTATAAATACAACAAGATGAAATCATCACACAGTTGCATAATGCCCAAGAAACAGTTCATTGCATCGCAATACCAGTGCCTACATGGTAAATACACCAATGGCCTATTAGAATGCCCTCCTTTTTGACAATGTCATTATTATTATTTGTCGTATAGCAAAACATTTCATATACATGCGATATCGTTGTGTATTATCGTAACCAATATGTCGTACGGTTGCATCTCTTCCACATTCCGATCGGTTTTTATCAGCAAAACATTTGCGCGCGAGCGAAAACAATAACATGAAAAGATAAAACAAAATAGTTTCATATTGTAACACTACACAAACTTAGCAAGCAAATTGTATAACAGAATTAATATGCGCCGCTTATTGTAATTTTGGTAAACAGAAAAGTTTAAGTCCTTTTAAATTTATGTCGGATACAACAAGTCCTGGATAAGTTAGTTAAGTTGCACTAATTATAAAAACACATATGAAACAATACTCATAAAATATAATTAAATATGAGAGCTACGAGACCATATATATTCCATTTGCACTTTTTTCTACTGTATGTTTTGTTGGTTTTAATACAATAAATGCACGGTTGCTTCGTTCTGGTTTCCGGAAGAGTTAATTTTAGTTCAAATCAAATTACATTTTCAAAGTGAGATCTATCGTTCTCAGCTGAAGTTATCGATCGTAGTCTCGTCTATCGAAGTACTATACTATGTATAATAGTGTATGTTATACTATTTTATACATAGTGACACGATAGCTACATTTCAGTTGAATATCAAGAAGTCATCTCAACTCAATCTGGACAAAGCTAATTTAACTACAATCTTCATCACAGCATGGAAGCAACGAATCAGACGTCTCCGTCTCGGTTCGTATTTACATACATTTGTGACTGATCAAAGGCTCAACAATAAAAAACAAAATTATAAAAATATATAAAACTTGTAAAATAAATAATATCCATATTTTGGGTGTTAATTGTATCAGACGTCCGTTTGAATTGTTTGAATGTGGTAAGTTTCATATAAGGCATGGCCGATAATGACCTGGCTGGTCGCGGTAAAAATGGTTATAGTTGTTTTGTTGTGTGTGTCAGGTTATGCAAACCGAGACATGGTTATCCTCTCATTGTGCGGGGGTGTGAGTATGTAAGCGTTTATTTATTCAACCATTCGTCATTCAGTTTCTCTAACCTTATTCAATACTCACTACAACGTACAATTCCTTAGTCTATTTACTCAATTATTCATTATAAATCTTATTTTAAGCTGACTAATTATTACGTTAAGTGTTTTTTTTTAATATTTTTTCTTCACAAGGACATATACATGTCCTTGCATTAAGGCTTATCTTCAGAACTGCCTCACCTATCCTACCTGCTCTAAGCTTGTCTAGGCAAAATAGCTAATTAACAATAACCGTCTTTGATATGTAATGCTGGTTCTTATTGTCAATATAACACCAAGCAACAACAATTTAAACTAATATTAAACTTGTAGCAAACCTCATCAGATGTATATGGATCTTTTACAACGAGCTGTGAATACTAATCAATCCGCTACATATTTGCTACCTGGCATACAGCCGGTACCATTCCTATCCTTTACAAAACGTATACAGCAGCTATCACTATTAATCAACTCAATGCCAAAGTAACCATCGCTACCTGTTCGTCTGATATATACAATACATTAACGCTTTAAAAGCTACCCATAAATCTCTCACGTGGGCATTTAAATAAGAAAAATAAACAATACTCGCAAACTCATCGCTCTCAATCTAACACCGGGTAATGTTAACATAGCTGTATACGATAATGTGCCCAAAATTCGGTCCTAATAACGTTTGAGCTTTAAATGGGACAACTACATATATGATATACAATACTAATATTTTGTTTCCTAAGTGTCCGAGTACTAAGACCCTGGTACACAATGAGAGTTTAAGATGTTGATGGTTCACGTTGACAAGGCTGGATAAGCAGAACTTAATAGATTTCAACACAAAACAAATAACGTAATTATGAAAATATCTCAAGTATTGTTTATTTCTCGCGATTTTTTATTTGTCAAAGTTTCAGATTTAAAAGTTCACGCAGAATTCGAACTCGGATTCCCCTAGCGATAAATCGACTTTCAAACCAATAAGCCATAACTACTACTGAACTATCATCGATGTTCGACTCCAACAAACAGTTCGCACGTGTTATCATCACCATGCATCTTTCCACACTACCGAGTTGGGCGTAACTCTCTTAGCAGAATTAACGTATGTAAACCTAAAGTGCACCACGCTGGACAAATGAAGTTTATTAGCCGTTACATACAATTGAGAGCATTATAGACCTGAAATAGGTAGGCATCCTCAAGTTGTTTTCCTTCACCGAAAGACTCTCTGCCAGACCTCACATGGTTGACACTTATAAATTTCTAATTGAAATTGATCATTGGCTAGTTGAGTGCCCAAGAATTAAATTTAATTGTCGATAATATATTGGTAGACAATAGGTTATAAACATGACTTATAATCAACCTTTATACTAAAAAATAGGTAACAACGCCTACTATATGAATTGCTATAAAGACAAATTTAGCATAGAAGTTCCTTCACAGATATGTTCTTGCTATTACTGACACAGATAATTAGCAGTATTTCTAGGATTTAGATCGTCACTGCACGTCCCGAGTGCGCCAATTAGGGTAGAAGACGGACCGAGCTCGGTCGAGGCACTCGGGAGACTGCTAGAGCTGTACCTGCTGGCACCACAGCTCGGTGGCGAGGATGTTAGCGAACTCCAACGGATCGATGTTCTGCATCTCGACGGTTCTCGCTCAACCACGTTTATAATTAGACGCTTACTCTATTGTATTGCGCTTTTTGCGACGCGACACCTTCGTGCGGTTCGATTTTATTAGTCGATTTGTTCGTTGTAACCGCCCTCGCAGGGTGTGAGAATCGATCCGGTACGATCGACGGGTTAGGTCGGTCGGTACTGTCGGTAATGGGGTGTAACGGTTGGGGGCAGATCGGTATCGTTTCTCGCGATGTATCGCTTCGAATGTCGTGCGCGGGAGTGCGGGTCGTTCGTTCGTTGCGCGCGCGCACGTGCGGCGTCGGCCGCGGCGGATCGCGCGCTACTGCCGGCCGCCGCACTGCCCTCGTTCCTCCGAAATCATCGCCCACGACCGACGTCGAATCATATATTTATAGAACACTCCTCTAACTCCGGAAATATTTCGCATCATTTCGCATCACACGTTGTGGCGGCTACTTATCTGAGGTAACTGCCACGAGCCGGTATACGATGCAACGGTTCTCTTATCGTTCACAAACTATTGTAAATTTCGAACGTTGGAAGATGTCATACCTCGTGCGGCTACATACATTTTCATCGGAAAAGATTAGCTCAGTAGGCGTGTGACCTACATTTTCAGTGAGCCACTTAAAACGTGATTTTGATATAGGAATTAAGTCGCGAACGGTAGTAATACAAGACAATAGATATATGACATTATTTTGAGTGTTCGATTGTCAGACGTCAGTGGCGAGCTGTGGGCGGGAGGCTCGGCCGCCTTAGCACAAGGACGCGGCACGGTAACTGTGTGGGCGACGTTCTGCCGATTATAGCCTTATTTGGACACGTCTAACTTAAAATTCTTTATATAGGCACATTATGTGAAAAACTAAATAATATAGAAAGGTTATTAAGGTAGATAATAATATTTTAATAACAATCGTTAAGGCATCATTACAATCATCAAACTACCGCATTCAACTTTGTCGAATTCGTTCTTCATTACAATTTTACGAAATGATGAAAAACTAGAACGCCCCTTTAAATTCATTTTAATACTTACATCACTTCATGTGTTTTTGGATAACTGCAATTGTAAAAAGGTAATATTTGTTTTTGTGTTAATGCCTTGTGAAAACGATTTAAGTCGCAAAATGCAGACAATACAAATAATCCGTCATTATTATTAGCGGTAATTGTAGGCATATAATCAACATTGGGGCCTCGTGGCCGCTCATGGCAGGAGACGAAGCAGACGGATGGTCCGGAAGGCGCGCAGCCCGCTCAATTACCACAATTGCTTTAATGAAATTCGGCTTAGTCCCACGACGGACATCCATTTTATGACGATTTCTTTTTGTACTTGCTGAAAACAATTTTATATTTCAATTTTAGACTGATACCTTTGACGTGTGATAACATTATATATTTTAATAATAGACTAAATAGTTCGAACTTCAAATCTAAAGCAGTAATCCATAAGTTTTGTTGGTATATAATTAGCTCGCTTCTATTTTAGTTCTAATTATCTTGTTTTTTGTTGTAGTTTTACTGATTTCAAAATAAATATTGATTTTGAGGATTCATATGTACAATAAATAATAATAATTTGTAATGCAAATTATTTCACTGAAAGAAACTCTTTAAAAATAAATCAATAAATAATACGTTAAAAGTTTATTTCTCATACCAAAATGGATTTTAGTAAAAATTATTAATTAAATTTTCAGTCGGCTAAGGAAACATTCTCAGGCCTACGCGCATCGAAATCTATTCAAAACCAAGTTCACCCACACTTACAAAACGAAACAGAGTAACTATGATATGTATTTATTACAGACATAGAGCACTTAATGAAACAGTCATGTGTACAATAAAGCTACATCTCGCCGCTCGGCGTGGCGGCGCTCTCACACGATAATTGGTCACGGTGCTTACCTAGCAATTAAATAAACCTTATTTATTCGCTGCATTCCAACAGAACGCCGTAAAAACCGCTATATATTATATCCAACTCTCCAAATAAAGTGCTACTGAAAATAAATTAACCTGAGTAAAATTTATAATCACATTTAACATCCACCCGGTGTAAATCTCTCTTGTCATAAGAAATTAAGTCTTCAAAGTATTATAACCTACAATCGGGTTGTACGAATGGACTTAATAACAATTAGTATTCTCAAAAATGGTACCAATATAATTCAATAATTATTATACAATAATAATATTTCATACAATAATTGAGATTTATCATCAACTAAACTAGCGCCAACGATATTTCCGCGGTGCTAAAACATGGAGCTCAACAAGCGAGTTTACCACTTCCTTCTAGGTCGGCAACGGTGAGCCTTCTGATGTTTTTAACCTTACCTTCAGATGGCTTCTCTGCTCTTTTGTCCTCTTATGACATAAAAAACACACCAGTTTTGTGCAGACTGTACGAATATTTGTTGAGGGTATCAAATTATGTATAATAAATTTACATTTGATTTCTTTTATGAAATCTCTAAAATGTTAGTGTAACTATTATTGTTTTTATTGTCTATGTGGAATAATTACAACAGATAATCGAACCCACGTTCACACGATATATAATTATCCGATATATATCGAATGAAAATTCACAATCAAATGTCGGATATTTATAATAAATCGTATTATTAAGGATCTCTGGGAAAAATATGTCTCGTCTTTCAATCGTGGTAAAATAATTTTCTTTCACTACGTCGTAAAGACAGAAGCGCTGTTCTTCGGTTCGCGAAGCAGTGTTATCTTGGCGAGTTTCTCATGAGATCACCACTATAAGTAGAAGTGACGTGCCGACATTGAGGTGAAACAGAGCTACTCAATACTGCCTCGAAGGACCGATCATTGAAGTTTTTAATATTAAAACACTTGTGATCCATTCCAAAAATCTAGGTTCAGAACTTTATTTTTATCAAAAAAAAAAAGGATAGGCTCAGAAGTTTATTTTAAGTAATCATAAACTTCGATGGACTTCTCTTAGATAAATGATCGGTTGAGTTAAACTTTTCAGCACGGTCGGCGACTGAATGGGCGATGACTGATGTCAAAACTTCACCAGCATCATGAGTTTGACGGGAGCATTAAACCATGGACCGTGTTTGTTATCGTTGAGAACATTCGTTACGTCACATCGGCGCGATTCTGTCTATCCTGTGCAAGGTTGAATATAATGCATACTTCATCTTCCATCAAAGTATTTTTACATGAAAACAATGAAAATGAAACTTTCATTTGAACTTAAAAAATTACATAAAGAATTTCATTACCCTGTAAATATTATACATAATTATCAATTTTTATATAATTATTTATGTAATCTATATACAATACATGCTTTTTACAACTATGCAATTCAATATAAATATCTCCATATTATGCTTATCACAAAAACTTTGACTACTGCTTCCTATCTCTGACGTCAAGACAAGCAATATATATATTTTTTTCGTGTTATCAAATGACGTTAGCGACATACAGCCTTGGCCAAAAGTATTAGGCACCCCCAATAAAGTTACTGCACATCTGTGATAGGTGAACAACGAG
>DWPT01004636.1:0-13016 GCA_018251895.1 Agathymus mariae mariae | reverse complement strand
CTATTTCATGATAAATATTCGTTTTACGACTCACTGAAATCAATTTCATCATTTTGAAAAAAAAAAAAGTTGTAAATTTTTCTGTATCTCCCGTTATAACTCAAGAACGTCTAGGGGATCGTAATTAAAATTGTTATGTTGTAAAAACACATGATTGCGCATATGATATATAATATATGAGTAAACCAAATGGTGTCTGATTGAGGAAAATAAATAATCATGTATATATAATTAACTGTTCAACTCGAACGAACTCGGAGAGGACCGCTAATAATACATATAATATACAACTTATCTTGTCATTATTGTATAATCTACGGTATTTCAACGTTCATACGGGGAAAGCTGAACTATAATACTACAATGGAAACAGTGATGAATCAAAGCAAAATAAGCGAACAAAAAATTTGCAGCGCTGCCACGAGTTATATGTCATAAAATGATAAGTGAACTCATCTGTCACACATTTCTATGAAACATTTTGTGATGAAATTATTACTACATGGTGTAAACAATCTGAGCCTGTTCGACCGCTATAATTGGAAAATTTACTGCGCGGATGTTCCTACTGTATTGGGCAATGGACAGTGAATCGCAAAGATTACCGTTAGGTTGATAACATAATGCCTCATATATGAAAAATTTTAAAATTTGTATTTGTGAAGATAAAAATGATATTATCCGTAGCAAATGTTAGGTAACTGGTTTTACATATTAATATTTTAATACTCACTCGACAGCGATCAATATTATTTTAACGCATTTCTTAGCTATGCTCCTATTCGCACACAGAATGCAATGTTTTAGCAACGCTTCGGTATGTTTCTCGATCACTGCTATGCACTCCAACTGCTGCGTCTCAACAGGATTATCGGGATCCTTGTCGTTCTCTGATTTAGCGAGACGCATCCTCGCTAGCCTGATAGATATTACCCAGTTGATCAAGTCTAACGCCAGCCGCCTTTCCTCGTTGCCACCCTGTATTGCTATTTCAAATAGCGTGTCCAAAAACGCATTAGACTCCAACATGGCTATGCGCTGTTGCCTCTCCATTGGCACGTCAGTGTGCGGGCTTGAGCGCACCGTAATCGAAATTTGATGTAACCAGTCGCAACCTATGAATCCAGATTTTTTGGAGCTGCTCTCTCCAGCTTTAGAGGGTCCCTTGGCTATATCTTTAGCCGGGTCAAATAGCGTCTTAATGTGTATCAGGAAAGTTCTTCCTCTAGCCCTGTACAAGCGAGGGCTGGTCAGTATCAACGAGCCTGACTGCTGGGTCAGGTCCAACCCAGAAGACAGAAGGAGAGGTCCGGCTAATATCTCAGCGTTGTGAGCCTGCAAGTACTCCTCACTATTGACAGGATTCTCTAGATTCGACATGTCCGCATCAATAATAGAAAAATGCACCGGGGATTCTGATCTATTACTGAAAGCAGCGTCTTTCTTGTAGCCAATACCATGCAAATTCTGTTTTAATAAAGTCACTTGTATTATAGGCAAATTTACAGAATTGGCCGTGTGCAATGTAAAACCAAATTCTACGTGAGCCAAAGACACGCTGTATGGCAAAGTTAGTTCCAGAACATGTTCGTCCCAAGTAGAGGAGGTATTCTGCAGCCTCCATGATCTATTGTTTTGATGATCCGATCGAGACCGTTGAGCTGGCGACAGCTCGCACCAGAATCCAGGCACGACTGCACTGTAAGGTACTGTAGTGTTCATGCCGTAGAATCCCGTCAAGGACATCAGAGACTCCAAATCGTTAAGATCCAAATGGGGTTTATGTGCAATTATTACAGGCGGCACCGTCGGCCCGCACACCTCATCTCGCGGTGCACATTGCAGCATGTCCAAGTCAATATTAGCGAATTCATCCTCGTTAACGTCCGCCGCCGAATCCTTCTCGCCATTGTTGAGAGCGTAGAAATATATCATACCGTGTTTGGTGGAAACGCTGAGTCGTTCTACGGACGCACAATATATAACCGAGGTGAACCGTCCCTTCGGAACACGTTTTTCAGACAGGACTTTGAAATCTGACAGTGAATACAGTCTCAAGTGGCCGTCGACGCCGACCGTGGCGAAGGAGCGTTGTTCGTTTTTGTCAACAGGCAACAAGCACAGGTCCACCGGGCTCTCGTTGTAAGGCAGCTCCTTAACAAATTCGGGACTGTCCTGCAACGCATAAACTGCTGCATGACTGATAACTTTGAACAAAAGAAAATAAGCTTTAACATCAGACTTTTCCGATTTATCTTGAGTTTCAGAAAACTCGTCGACGTCCATTTTCGTATCGCCGTCTCCGTCGACTTCTGCTTCACTTTTTACTTTTTCTGGATCGATAGAAGATATAACGACCAGCAGGTGCTCCTTGTCTTCTGTTGGGAATAAATGTGTTATTTTGGAATCTTCCCCGAGGTTGAGATGTTCGGGAAGATTTATACATTGAACGGCGGAACCGATGTGGGCCATATGACCATCGTCTTGTTGGTGGTCGCTATCGGAGTAACCATCGGCGGTGGCGTTATTGACGACCGCTTGGCTCAACACCTTGCTGCCGAATGTGGTAACTTTAATCTTTTCTGTTCCATCTCCACCGTCGTACCACTTGAGGTCGGATATTTCTAACGGACCCTGTCCAGTCATGTTGAGGTACTGGGTTATGGCATCGCCTTGTACCGCGTCTGTTTGGTCGACGAGTTTGGTGCCAAGGGATTCCAAATGTCCGCTCTTCCAACTCTTGAGCTGAGTAATTTTCCCGACAAAATCTAACATACTGCCCTGTCCAGACTCCGGTAGTTCGGGGAGCAATGCTGTGGGCGGCGGAGGCGGCAGCACTTTGAAGTGTTTCGTGAATATAATTTTTTTTGGCTCCCACATCTTGCAGTCCTCCTTGCTCGAAGACGCATTGAGGTTGATTACATTACTAATTTGCTCATCTATTAGGCTATTTGTGCATTGTGGAAGTTCGGTATCTTCATCAGAATACTGGAAATAAATTTCGTCGTATATATTTGCGTCATCCGCACGCTGAAAGGGGCTGCCCTGAGTGACTTTTTTGCTACCTCCCGCTTTTGAGTTTCCGCTACTTTGTGAAGTTTGTACTACAGTTGTCATAGAACCCGCTCGGCTGCTGAATATATCGTACGTCAACAAAAAGAGCATTTTGTGCGAGTTGGTTTGATTACTCTTTGCCTCATTTTGATCGTTCATAGCTTTGACACTCTCTTGAGACTTGTCTGAGGCCGAATCAAACAGTGCCTTGCTGGAATCGTCTTTGATGGGTTGATCGGTTGGTTGACCATTAGTTCTGGTGATGACGACTGCACAAATCAAAGCAGGTCGCGCTTTAGAAAACACATTTGTGTATCGATCTGATATCTCAGTTGTTTGGGTCTGCGGGTAAGCCTCTTGTTTGGGAGTCATTCCTAAAAACGCCATGGCAGTCAGTTCGAGACCATAGGTGGCTGCAAAACAAAAATAAATAATATTAATACACACAGAATATGAAGCGAAACAAGTTTTACAGCCGTTCAATAATATTCAGTATACATACATGTGTCTTTCTCCAAACTGGCGGACCAGACCTTGTTGCTGTCTGTGGCCAGTACACCGCTGAATATGGAATCATATGGTGATAGAGGAATTAGCTTGGTAAACTTCAAGCCACAATCGAATTTCCAGATGGTCACCTTGCCATCCACGGTTCCGGTGGCTATGAGGTGCCCAGTGTTGCCTCTTGAAATTATGCGAGTGTGAGGCGATACCTGAGCGCATGCTGTGGCATTTGTGACCTGTGATAGTAAAAATATAACAATATTTAATTAGGTATTTTAGTACCAGCAACATAATCTGGTGCCTAATTAAAATAACATTATTATATTAGATCAAAAACCAATATGAAACATAAAAGTAATTATTACGATGAAATACGTCTCTGTCACTTCCAATGACGGAATGCATAAATCTTCTAATATTTCAAAAATTGAAAGTAGTGTCTATCTAGATTCAATTCGGTAACAACTAAAAATATTATCACGTCAAAGAATAGGAATTTGACCTTATTCACGTTCAACTCAGTCTCAAGCGCCAAACAGATATTTAACAAGTATTTTTCTGGCTTGTACAAAACTCCTTAGACTGCATTTGGGTAAAAAGCTACGTTGACTTCCAGTTTTTTCCAAAATTCTAGTGATCTATAAATCCATTCATTAAACACAATACAGTTCACACAACGGCAAGTGGTCATCGCCGCAAATGGAAATCGGTCAGACACATTGTTATCCAAGAAACAAACGCTCTTAACTAGATTTCTAACGCTGCAGTCGAAGCACACACAAACATAACGTAGTGAATTTTATAATAAATTTTGTAGCAATTCAAACAGGTAAAAAAACTTACCACGAGAAATACCGTAAGGTACCGAGAATACAGACTGATATTGGTAGATCTCGCCAATCCTTAACAAGGACCACCTAACACCACGGCCAGAGGAATCTCTTACACGTCCAACAACAAAGTGACTTGACCTACTGATCTGCTACTAATAATTATTTCCGTATAATTATAATTGTTTTGGCTGAATAAATATTCATAGTTACCATAGAACTTATTAAGTAATATTGTAGTCAAGTCGTTAATAAATAAGTTAAGTTCAACGAGTCAATTAAAAAGCAAACAAAGACTGACCGATATAGGCACGTTGTGCGTGTACTCGCCGCGCACGAACGGGCAGTTGGGCGAGTGGCGCTCGTGCTCCACCCACGGCTCGTCCGACTTCTCCCAGCAGACGAGACACACGGTGCACATGAAGCACATCGCCCGGTCGTCCCCGCTCGGCGAGGGCTGGTGGTAGAACCCCGCTTGCGCCATGCGAGCCGGCAGCGCCCACCTGCGCCAACAATTACGTCTACAACTCGAGATACGTTTCAACAATCGGGATCTGCTAATCGATCTTACGTTTTATATACATATTTACATTCAAAATTCTTCTACACATGTATGTGTCACTGAACACCTCCTCAAGGGCTGGACAGATTTTCGTGTTGTTGTATGCTTAAGTGGATCCCTGGATGGGCATTCACAATTTGGATTCCAACATATTAATTTGATAAATGAGTTGAATTTGATAATAAATACTGCATTTTTGTTTAATGTAACATTCCAATGAAAACCATATTCACTTTATAATACATTGTACGTATACAAAACAGCAAAGTCAAACACTCCAAAAACGATTAATACAATTATATTCGTCATATATATGTATATTAAACCATGACTATAGAACAGGGACTGCCAAAATGGTCGATATGGGTTTCCTAGAGGTCGAATATAAACGAAAAATGATTTAGTGGTCGACGAGGTCTTAAAATCGAGCCCTAGTAATGATACGTTTTCTTAGGGTTTAATAAGTTAACGGATGGTGGTGAATTTTTAAAGTAATTTTGCTATCGAGATATGAGGTATCACTTCATTTTGGAAAAGGGGATCTTGCCCACAATGGTTCGGGTGTCACGGCTATAGACAATTCGATGATAACAAGCATTTGTCACGGGTGGACTTTTAAATGTTATAAAGAGGGTAAGAGAACAATATTAAAGTTTATGTAATTAATTTTGATAATATCATTTTACTTACTTATAATCCATGTGAGGCCATCTCTTAAAGGTCTTCTTCCTCTCGGCTTCGGAGTACATTAGAGTCCTGGAGTCCTCGTCGCGACTGCCGGGGTACAAGTCACTCGCACGCTGCCCGACAGCTGAAGCGATAGCCAGCGCTGGTATTTGCCTACTCTGACCCTTTAGCTCCTGCACCACGCCCGCAGTCACCAGCCGCAGCGTCGATTGCGGCAGCGAAATTGTTACAGTGCTCCACTGTAACAACAATGAACTGTCAGAGGTGTCTGTGAGTTTTAATGTTATGAACATCAAGACTTGTGCAGCTTAAGATATATTAACTACTTTGCTTTAAAAGCTTTTTTGTAGGCAGCACATAAAATCTTTCTCATGTGTCTATAATTTGTAGAGAAGTCCATAGCGCGGTATGAATGTTTTCCTACTACTGATGTAAACTTAAATCCCATAATAAACCTACTGTCCCCCTAACCCTTAACAAATACACCTGTAATACTTTGTCTGTACCTATCAAAAATAACTGGACTAAAGTTTTCATGCCTTTTAAAGTATGTCAACCAATAAAGTTATTGACTATTATTCACCCAATGCCATGGAAATATTTAAAAGGAAACCTAACATTTAAAGCTGTATATAAACAAACCTTTTGCGCCTTAACCCCTTTCCGAACTGGCTCTGCATCAATTGCAGTCTTTAACTCGTTGATGAAGTCAGTGAGGCCCTCGATGGAGTGTGCATCCAAGCTTTGCACACACTGATACAGCAACACGGCCTAACATAATATATGTATTCAAATTAAGTATTTAGAACTTTAATTATACTAAAATAACTCAAAACATATATACCATCATTCTTTAAAAAAAATACTGTCTAAATCATCACAGTTTAGGAGATCCTTTAGGTTAGTTAAAGTACTATATATTTAAAACTTAAATAATACACAGATGCATATTTACCAAAGCTATGAGTTCTAACACATCTGTCATGTAGACTGGCTTAACATAAAGACATAGATAAGTTTTGAATATACTGCATAAAACATTATGTGATTTGAGATTTGTTGATACAAGGTACCTATATATATTTAACAATAAATTGTGTGTTATATATAGATGTATATTAACAGGAAATTACTCACTGGCTAATACACTATATAACTCATCAACACAGTCCAAAAAGCTGGTTGCTTAGATTAAGAATAAGAAAATCATTACTTAGTCTATTGATTATGAAAAAAGAATATAAATTACACCAAAATATTAACAACTCATCTCCTCTAGGAAGTGTAAAAGAAAAAGTGGATTAAAACTTGATGATTATTATGACAGTTATTGAATTGACGACTCCAACTCCTTAGTTCTCTATCTAACACTAGATTAGATTCAGATTATATATATTTTAGCAGTTCTAGATTTATGTACAACTTCAATATGATTGATTAGGTAAGCATTTAAATTAACCTACATTAAATACAAATAAAAATTGCAAACTACATGGTTGTGTATATAACAAGGTGTAATATCTCCATTATTGCCTGAAAATTTGATAATGGTTATTATTTTCCAAGTATTGTGATTTTATGGGTTAATTTAGTAATATGAAATTTAGTATTTGGAGTTTAATTAACAATAAGCAATGAACTTTATTATTTGTATATCAACAATGATCAATTCTATTTAGTACTATGTAAACTCTTTAATATATTCCAGTATTATAAGAGCTCCTATTTTGAATTATTCTGTGAGTAACATACTTTTGACATGAGCAGGAATGCCCAGTATACTAATGGTAGTTGAGAAGAAAGCATACCTCAGACAAAACAAGTTCAATCTTTATCACTTGATCGGGTTTCAAGGGATGTATCGGGCGTTGCAAAGCTGTGTGCAAGAGAAGCACTCCATTGTAGTCAGTTCGAGCGCTTACTCCACTCTGGTCCCATAGGAACACTCGATCGGCACCGGGCACGTACTCTACACCTACAGTACCTCCTTCATCTGTAACCAAACACATTTCTGGCAACTGTAGGCTAAGAACTATAAATTTAGTCCGGTATAATCTGAATTGTTTACCGTGAACTGTCAAACCGAAACAATGTAGGGCACTGAAAATTCTCCTGCAAACCGCCTATGGCAATAAACTTTCTATTAATCAAGTGGGTAATTTTTTAACAAAATGTTTTGAAGAAAACTCTTTGTCCGATACTTATAAGCGTGGAAACTTACCCGCTGACAGGGTAGACGACTGTAGAATCACACCAGAATTCACATCCAAAACGTGCACACCACCAATGTCAGTCTTCACCAAAATTATATTTAAATTACTATGATACGTTAGAGAAGTAACAGGAAAGTTCATGCGTATATAGCCATCTTCTCGTAATATCAAAGAATCATCGCCCATCGTGGCCGTGAACACATCTGTCTATTCTACGTAAACGCCATTTGTAATTATACTTTTTTTATGTCAAATATTTTACATAAAAGTGGTCAGATGTAAAATAGATTATAAAGCTGTATCATCAACCATAGAGCATTTTTTTAAAACTGAGTCACAACCTCTTTATTACGCCCATATTAAATGTTCTTATAAAACTACTTATTTTAGACATATTAGTAATAATGTAGATTTTATCACTGTGCTATTTAAAACAATAGGCAAATTTACAAAAATGAATTTAAAAAATTGCTTACTTAATTTATTTAAACACATAAAGTAAAACATTGTCGATATTTTATGATGTAAGCATTGTATTATAAACTACACATAATAAGAATCTCACGGATCTTAATCTCATAATTTGCGACTGTTGTGAAAAATGTGAAGACAGTGCTGTGAAGGTTTGTAATATCATACATTGTGTCCGTTCATTGTTTCAACTGTAACTAGTTCAACAAAAACTGTAATTACTAACTTAACAACAATGAATTTCCATATACTTTTATATATAGTTTCATATATCTTTGTGTTCTTATCGAAAATATTACTGATTTATTGACTTACACTAGCTAAAAATTTTTCAAAATGTGGTTGATATAGCAATATATTTGTCAGTAATGCAAAAAATTGATTTCACCTAATACGAGCACTGGATTTTAAATACTGTTTTTGGATATTTTCTTAAATAAAAAAGTATGTGTGTAAAATTCACACTCGGAGAAGTAAAAGTTCGAAAGAATGAGAGTAATATAGAGTATCGGGAGCATTAGGATACTTGTAAGGTTTATTATTTTTATATTTTATTTTTATTTTCATATTTTTTCCCGCCGATACTCAAGTCTCCTTTCAGTATCCGTTTTTGGAATACTTGCAAAATTAATATTAGGGAGATCGCAATATTATACACATATGTAGTTTAGTACAATTTAGATATACCCACTTTATAAAACTTATACATATGTATGGACAATGACAATTATTAGACGAGAGTGAGGACCCTATGAAACATCGCAAAAAGAGTAAACCGAGAGCATAAAATACTGTAAAATGTATTCTATCTCTTTCTCTCACAGGTTTAATTCCATATATATTTATATTTGTTTCTTTATCGTGAAGCATTTTTCACACACAGTTGCATCACAACGATTATAAAAAAAATTACTTCAATTTAGTACAATGTTATCGTTACTTTTCTACTTTATATAATTATGTATGTTTTATGTATTACAATCGTTATTTACTCTGTGAAGTAAAGAAGACTGCCATATCAAAATGAAGTGCTGTCAACACTGCTAAAGGGATTCCCACAGATTATACGGGCGAGGCATGAGCCACATTAGCATCATTCACTTCCACAAACGGTTATTGGATTTTAGACATATATTAGACTTAGAACTACGCTATAACAGATAAATTGAATAACTCACTCATCATCTTCACTGAATAGTAAACTATCTTTCTAAATTAAAAGTTATATATATAATGATTTGTACTGTAACTGCCTAAAATATATTACATAATTTTATTGTGACAATTGGTGACTTCAGAGCAGAGTAATATTTGTTTTAAATATATTTTTTCAAAGTTTACAAAAATTTGGCATCTGCAAAAAAAATCTAAGCTGTTTTGCAGCTATATTTATAAAAAATTGTTTGCCACAAAGTATTTCACTTAAGAAAAAATAAATGTGTTGAACCGTGTGTTTTAATAATTTATTGCTACATCTAAATAAAATGAGTAAAAAGCAACCTTCGCAAGTAAACTATATTGTAAAAAATATCAATATTACTGTATATTCCTCATTAGTAATATGTTAATAAAAGTATCGATACTTTTTGTTATCGAGTATTTTTTGGAAAATAATAACTAATTGCGAATAATTTATTAGTCTTGAAGTAATATCAACAATTTAAAAACAGTCCCCAATCAACAATAAAGATCAATTTCCAATATTCGTCAGTTCAATTGAATATGAGCAAAACTTTTATCAATATGCGATCCAGTCAAAACGACTAAGATTTTCTATTAAATCAAGCCTCGGCTTAGAAAATGATTTAGATGATGATTTGAAAATTACTTTTACCAATATCGGTTTAAATGGATCTGAACTGAGATACCCACAAAAGTACAATTAGGTATTTATTTAATATTACTTACAACGATATCGATGGTATTTAGGTATCGATTCTTTTCCGTATCCACACAATAGCTCGAAGCCAATCTAATTTGTAAATATATTATTGGTGGGCTATCATTAATGATTGACATAATCAAAAATTGTAGTAATTACTAATATTGATACTGCGTTACATTAAATATAGGTATTTATAGTTAAATATTAACACAAGTTTTATTTAAAAGAAGTAAATGAACCTCAAAGTTAACATTTCGTTCATTTTTATTTAACCAGCCACTGAAGGTTTTTTTTTATATAGAGACAAAAAATACGTTACATCTGTTAATAAATAAGGTATAAAGATCGTACACTGCGTCGTCAGCTATAATATACGAGTAAATATTCGCTTATATTAGTATCTTTTATATATGATTTGTAAATACTAAGATCTAACTTTTACACAAATGTAGAAACTGTTCAACTCTGTATTAATTTGTGGCTGAATACGAATATCGTATTCGAAGCATAAAACCAATCCCTTAAACCACACAACGAATGTGCTCGATCGGTTTTCGTCATGCAATCTGTCAACCAGTCGGAGACTTCTTACGCGGTGTGCGAACATAAAGGCGCGGCTCATGCGTTGGGATTTTGGAACTGGAGGAGACTCTGTACTCTTGTACGGGCTTTCTTACTCGAGGGGATCAACAGCCCCCTGGTGATAAAAGTATTGATAAGGAAATACAAAAACCTAAAGCTCTAATACGTTTTAATAATTTATTTATAATTGTATATTCATCAAAAACTAAAAAAATATTGAAACTTAAAATTCTTAAAATAGCACTGGAATAAACATTACATAAATATTTGTGTTAACGAAAAATTCATACTCTAACATAGAATACCATTTAAGCAAAAAGTTCCCTAAATGTAAAATTGGACGCAACTGTTTAAAAATGAGTTTTTAAAATTAGTTTTAATCTACTGGTAAAATAACAAAAACAAAATAGTTACATTGTATAAAAAATTGTTACGTTTATTCTGTATCCTGTAAAATTTTATTTGAAATATTAAACAGTTTCGACAACGAACACATGTGAATTTGAACTAGTGTAAGACACGTTACTTTGACCTAAGCAACTGTCTACACTGAGACAACAACCTCTTACATCAGTAGTATAGTATACATCGATGACCAAGTATAGTATACACCGTCGTTACTGAAATTTGAACTTATTTTTCATTAAAATATGATGAAAACATTCATGTCAAACCTTATGCGTATTTAACAACTTAAAAGTTGCTATGCACGGGCGCGCATAAAAACAAATAATTAACTAATTACTTAAGATTATTTCAGAACACTTACGTATATGCTGTAGTTTAAACTTTTGAAACGTATACGCAAAGTTGTGAGCCGTCTGTTAGTTGAAATATAAAAAATAAATACATGTAAAATAACTTGGCTTGCCTGTGTTGTACCTAGTGATAATAAATACACTATGAAGTGGCGGAAGTAGTCACATGTATACAAATAAAAGTGGCACTATTTTTAAAAGAATAAAAAAAACCTTAGCACAACATGCTAAACCGTTGCTTTTGCTCTTGCACGAATATACATAGTACCCGTCTAAGTGCTCAATACTCATCAACACCAGTTACTAACTATCCTATTTGTTAGTGCTATAGTCCTATTTGATAACTCTACGGTCCCATTTGATAGTACGGCGATCGTATTCTAAGATATAAATTAAGACGAAAGTGATACACATAATTCGGAAGGAACCACAACCGCAATGTTGGTTACGGTAATAAACATGTGTCAGTTCAACTAACTTATAAATGCACTTATCAACTTGTAACCCTTAAAAAACTTGGGGTTGCCAATCGTCATATATAATAATATATGACGATTGCGTAGCCAAGTTTGGTGTTTACGCTTGCCGAGCTCTCAACTGGGTTCGGTTCCTGGTATATAACATACAAAGGATATGAAAAACCAATGTTTTTTTTTTAATGAATGTATAGCTCTACAGACTTTTCGTCCGTGCCTTTTTTAATGTTTTCTTTTTTTTTTTTGTCTACGCTCCGACACGTACCCTCGTTGACGCCACGCCACTTGTGCGCAGCTTTCAACGTTCGGCTTTACCTGCGGGTACTATATATATACATATATTATAATAAATATAAGTTTGTATGTTATGACTAAAAACAATGTTTAATATAATTAGTTAGTTCAATTGTAGTTCCTCTCGGTGATCGGTGATGTGATCTATCGCCTTTGGGTCCCTGTTTCGGATTGCCATTGAGATGTTGTAGTCCTCCAGTCTCTCGTTAGTGGCATTCATAGCCCTCTGGATGAACTGGGCTATGGTGTCATTGCTACAGTCAGTGTAGTATGTGCGGCTGATAGTATGACGCGATATTGCCACAACGGCGTGGGGGACTGACAGATCAATGTAAGTTCTTGGCTGGTATTGCATGCCGCCAGCACCTCGAGGAGTCTTTGCGGATGAGATTATGAACATTTATTTATGTAATGTAACCGCAGAAGATAGCAGTTTTACCACGTCAATATAGTCATTTGATTCAATAAAAAAAAAATAAACAACAATTTTAAGTGATCAAAATTTAAAACTCCCAAGTTTCAAGCCACTTTAGTCCGGCCAGAGTGGAATTTGGTTCGTGCGCCATGGGCCCGTACATGCCATAAGCTAAGGGTGAGAACAGGTAGAAGCTGTACACTGTTATGGATACAATGACTCCCATCGCACCATGGTATACAGTTCTTCCGAGCTCTGGACTCAAGTAGCTCTTTATACTTCGCA
>DWPT01004635.1:0-13017 GCA_018251895.1 Agathymus mariae mariae | reverse complement strand
ACAGCGCCATTGGATGTGTAATGTAATAATGCTCCTACTCACGAAGCTCAGTCTCTGCCCCCTCTCCCCCTTGCACGGTCTTAAAATTTGACTGTTGTGAAATGTGTTACCTGTACAAAAAAATATACATTTTAAGGTTACTATTGCCATTTGAAAAAGAGAAAATGTAGTGCAATGGTTCATATAGTATAATATTATACAGAGTTAGACGTAAAGAATAGTCAAGCTGCTATCCTAGTTTGTAATCTAATTAATACTAGCTTGTCAATTAATTTCCCCCTGCCACCACGCTTTCGTCGTGACCACGATCCTTTCAGTAGGGTTGAAATATGGGCAAAATTAAACGTATTGTGAGTCCCCACTACATAATAAAATGTATAATTTATTGTGTAGTGTAGTGCGATGCATTAGTTTAAAATCATAGATTACCTTGTTTCTCATAAATAATGAAATTACAGAGAATGTTTCTTTTCTAGAAATATATAAATATGTGATCTCTTAAAAATTATATTTCATAGGTGAGATGAAAATAAGTCGTTTAGTAAATACAGATGTAATTTTATATTTCCCTTCTCTTCCCCATTTGGTGATAAATTGTAATGTGTTAAAGAATTGAAGACCGCTTACTCTCTTCACGCTTACACAAAATTTTTGGAGTGTTCATTAATTTATTTAATTATGTTATCAAGATGAATTTTTAAAATATTAGACGAGTTCAGATTTAAAATATTTGATTTGGTTATACTTTATCAGACTATAAATATATATCATCAATTCTTTTATTTGATTATTGGTGGCGATAATGTAATAACGACATTGAATAGTATATTTTAAAGCAATAACATTACAAAAGGTATTAGTAATAAATAATCCAACAAATAAACAAATATCTGGAGATTATGTAGCTTAAAATGTTAGTTCACCTTATTAATATGATACATAATAGATAATGTATAGCAATTGTTATGAGAATGTGTAAGCTGCGGATGTATTGGAAGTATTGATCCATAAACAAGTACCCCATATTCTGACGTTTCAGTTCCATAGATAATAAGGGAAGGCGTTGTAGAAGAAAGCTCGGCTCAGTAGGTTTAATTTATTATAATTTAACAGAAGAATTCTTATGAAGGCTTTTAGTTCATTAGTAACAGCTTAGAGCTATCTTCGAGATACAAGTAGGGTGAGGTAGTGTGGTGTTGAAATTTTTGAATCGAAAGTTACAAAAAAGGCATAAAGCTGGTGTTCGATAAGTCACTTGGCAATATGCCTGCCGTTAGGGGAGATGGAATGCGAGGGCTCGCAGTTTTCATATCCGACATAAGAAACTGTAAAAGCAAAGAAGCAGAAATAAAAAGAATCAATAAAGAACTGGCTAACATTAGAAGCAAGTTCAAAGGCGACAAAACTCTCGACGGCTACCAGAAAAAGAAGTATGTGTGTAAGCTCTTGTTTATATTCCTACTTGGACACGATATCGACTTCGGTCATATGGAAGCTGTCAATTTACTTTCTTCCAACAAATACTCCGAAAAGCAAATAGGGTATCTTTTCATATCTGTTTTAGTCAACACCAACAGTGATCTGATCAAGCTTATTATTCAAAGCATTAAAAATGATCTGCAGTCTCGTAATCCTATTCATGTTAATCTAGCTCTACAATGTATTGCTAATATTGGCAGCAAGGATATGGCTGAAGCTTTTGGTACTGAGATTCCCAAGCTACTGGTATCTGGTGACACTATGGATGTTGTTAAGCAGTCTGCAGCATTATGCCTCCTGAGACTTTTTCGTAAATGCCCAGAGATAATTCCTGGTGGTGAATGGACATCCAGAATAATACATCTACTCAATGATCCACATATGGGTGTGGTCACTGCAGCTACATCACTTATAGATGCACTGGTAAAGAAGAATCCTGATGAATATAAGGGTTGTGTCACCCTAGCTGTTGCAAGGCTCAGTAGAATTGTCACTGCTAGCTATACAGATTTGCAAGACTACACATATTACTTTGTACCAGCACCCTGGCTTTCAGTAAAACTCTTACGATTACTTCAAAACTATACTCCTCCCTCTGAGGAGCCTGGTGTGAGAGGCCGTTTATCAGAATGCTTGGAAACTATATTCAACAAAGCCCAGGAACCTCCTAAATCAAAGAAAGTTCAACATTCCAATGCTAAAAACGCTGTTCTTTTTGAAGCTATCAGTCTTATAATCCATAATGATAGTGAGCCTGCTTTGCTTGTGCGAGCATGTAACCAACTCGGTCAGTTTCTGAGTAACCGAGAGACTAACTTAAGATATCTAGCTTTGGAGTCTATGTGCCATCTTGCAACTTCTGAATATTCTCATGATGCTGTCAAAAAGCACCAAGAAGTTGTTATTTTGTCTATGAAAATGGAAAAAGATGTATCTGTTAGACAACAGGCTGTAGATTTGCTCTATGCAATGTGTGACAAGACAAATGCAGAAGAAATAGTCCAAGAGATGTTAGCATACCTGGAAACGGCTGATTACTCCATAAGAGAGGAAATGGTTCTTAAAGTAGCTATTTTAGCAGAAAAATATGCTACTGATTTTACTTGGTATGTAGATGTTATCCTCAATCTAATCAGAATTGCAGGTGACTATGTTTCTGAAGAAGTATGGTACAGAGTGATTCAGATTGTTATTAATAGAGAAGAGGTGCAAGGGTATGCAGCCAAAACTGTTTTTGAAGCCTTACAGGCTCCAACTTGTCATGAAAACATGGTAAAAGTGGGTGGCTACATTCTTGGTGAGTTTGGAAATTTGATAGCAGGTGACACACGCTCCTCACCTCAGGTTCAGTTTGAACTGCTACATTCTAAGTACCATTTATGCTCTGCAGCTACCAGAGCGCTGCTTCTCTCAACCTATATTAAGCTTGTTAATTTATTCCCAGAAATTAAAAATAGAGTACAGGAAGTTTTCCGTGCAGATTCTAACTTACGTTCTGCTGATGTGGAACTACAACAAAGGGCATCTGAATATCTACAGTTGAGCATAGTTGCTAGTTCAGATGTATTGGCGACAGTTTTGGAAGAAATGCCTGCATTTCCAGAAAGAGAATCATCAATATTGGCTGTATTAAAGAAAAAGAAGCCAGGAAGAATTCCAGATGATGTAAGGGATTCAAAAAGCCCCCAACCTACATCTAATACTGCACCTATTATAAATTCCACAGCAAACACAAATAGTTCCAGTGCTGATCTTCTTGGTTTGTCCACACCTCCTGGCAACACTGCTAACACTACTGGAAATGGTTTGCTTGATGTACTTGGCGACTTGTATACTCCAAAAATAAGTCCAACCACTGTGCAGCAAAACAATATCAAAAAGTTTTTGTTCAAAAATAATGGAGTTCTTTTTGAAAATGACTTAATACAAATTGGTGTGAAAAGTGAATACAGGCAAAATCTTGGCAGAATTGGCCTGTTTTATGGTAATAAAACCCAATTTCCTATTCAAAATGTTCGACCAGAACTTCAATGGACTGATTTGCATAAGCTCAATGTTCAGATGAAGCCAATGGAGCCAGTATTAGAAGCAGGTGCTCAAATACAACAAATGTTAACTGCTGAATGTATTGAAGATTTTGCTGATGCTCCCACAATGTCAGTTTCATTTGTTTACAACAATGTTCCACAAAAAATTACTATGAAACTCCCACTTACATTAAACAAATTCTTTGAGCCAACTGAAATGAATGGGGAATCATTTTTTGCTAGGTGGAAAAATTTAGGTGGAGAACAACAAAGGGCACAAAAGATATTTAAAGCTCAAGGAGCTATTGATTTAGCTGGAACAAGAACTAAATTGGCTGGATTTGGTATGCAACTTTTGGATGGAATTGATCCTAATCCAGATAACTTTGTATGTGCTGGTATTGTACATACTAGAATGCAACAAGTAGGGTGTCTAATGAGATTGGAACCAAATAAACAAGCTCACATGTTTAGGCTCACTGTACGATCTAGCAAAGAGTCTGTTTCACAAGAAATATGTAATTTGCTGGCAGATCAATTTTGAACATGTTTACAAAATGCTATGTACAATACCATGTTAAAAATGATTAACAAGGTCACACATATAAGGAATTGTGATCTTATACTGAACCAACTGAAAGCTAAAAATCAGTGATGTTTTGGAGTATTTAGATCCCAAAAATTTATTTATGTGTTATATGAAATACTTTACGTAAGAAAGCTTCATAAAAGACAAGTAAAATTTAATTATATGTTTCTTTGAACTATATTTTATAAAAATTATATTTGCAAACATCCTTTTTTTATACATGTTATTACTGCATTCAAGAGTTATGATTTATCAATAAATTTTATTAATATATTACTGAATGAATTTTGTCTGTTTGTATAAATTTTAGGGGTGTCTAGGCATTTTCATAGATTTTTTTAAATACCATTATCACTAATAATGTATATTAAATATGGTATAAATTTACCAAAAACCTGCTTTATTTGTATATAATTTTGGTATAAGTTATTATGTCTATTTTCATTTTAATTTTGATAAAGGAGTTACATTTTAAAATATCACTATATATTAAATTAATAAAGATGTAAAGAGAAAAAGAATATTAATACCAAAGTAATATTTTGGCTACATTATATGTATAACAATATCTGGGTTTACAGAAATACATGATATTTTTTGTTATTGAATATTTTAAGAAGAATACTTGTTTTAAAACAGTTTGAATACCTTCTTTAAGAACCATTTTAAATTGTCATTTTTATGATTGATATATACAGAACATCACAGGCAATGTATTGTTTATTCTATTGTCATATATCGGTCATTTTTGTTATATTATTTTATAAACCCTTACTCTCACATTACCACATTTCATAATTTTCAGTAATAAATCAATTTAATTATCCAGGTCTGGGATGCCCACTTTCAAATATTTTTTTTATGTTGGGTTTTTTAAATATAATATGTTATGTATTTAAATTTATTACACAATAGGCAGTCTGAAACCATTAAAAGGGGTTTCTAAGAACTTTTTAAGTGTAACATATTTTACAAAACTATACCTACGTAATATATGATTATTAGTGCCTAGAAACTCATACCTACAAGCTACATGTCATACTTACATAGTTTTATCTCGTTTGCTGTACATAATATATTTCGATATTAATCATATCTATAATAATTATGATGTTATTTCGAAATCGTGTATTTCAAAATAGAGTTTAGATGCAAAACAATTGTAGTTGCTTGTACAATATGTTGTAGTTCATCCATATTGTACTAATTTTGTTGGATGAGGTTTGTCTGTTTTGTAGGAATCTCACGATTAGATGGATCATTTGTATGTAGTATTGAATCATGAAACTGTGTTGATGTTATTTAGGCAATTTAGTATTTAGTGTTATCGAACATTAAATGTTGTTATAAATATATCAATAGCATACTAAAAGCTTACATTGCATGGTATGATCGTTAAGGGAATAGTTACAACCAATACTTTAAGAACTTTTCAGATATTTACTTGAACATGGTAAAATATTATATGTATATTATGAAATGTTTATTAAGCGAGCTAAAGTGCTTATTACTTACGTGAACCATTCATGTAGGTACTGTGTGATCAGTATGTATGATAAAGACATGAGAATTCGATCGTGGTTCATTCATAATAAAATCTAGTTGTTTGTTCTTGCGCTTGAAAAAAAATGTACGTAAGAGGTATTGTCTAAAATAAATGTTTAACCAATACATATTTATTGAATTTAATTCTTGATGTATTAATTACCTTGTCCTTCAATTTAATCATTTAGAGCTATGTCAGTAGGTATAAATATAATATCTATGTAGTTATTGCTTATAATATTATGTTCTTTGATCCACCTCGGTTTAAAACTTTCTAGGATGACTAGCGTATCCTCAGTACATATGGATTTGAAAAAATCTCTAAATTTAGTGACAGTTATATGAGATTTGGTTTTAGAGGAGATTAAAAAGGCAGCAGTGTCCAAATGTGAAATCTGTTGAATAGAAAATAATATTTCGAACAATCATAAACACATACCTACCAAAATAAAATAACCAATTTGTACAAAAACTTTTTATTTAACTTAATAATTAGGTACCTATTACATTTATTTTATCTAATAATAATTAGTCAATTAGTTAAACTCGGTATAGGTAACAATTATAAAGTTTAAATTCAGTCAAACCATTCTTCAACATTTGGAGAATTTTCCAACACGTCGTTTGATTCACTGGAATGAAAAATAATATATTAAGTACGTTTTTACATCAGTTACATAGTACATCTCTATAACCCTTGAGCTAACCTACATTGAGAATAACACTATTGTTTCAAGTAATGACAATACATTGGCATTTGTCACATATATATATATATACTATATAAAGAGAGAACGCGATATTCGTGAGTTTATGTGTATGCGGAGAGGGTAATCTCTGGAACCACGGCACCTATTTGAAAAATTCTTTCACCATTTGAAAGGTACATAATTCTGGATGGACATATGCTATATATGTCAAGTATATGTGCAAAAATAATTGTTAAGCTTGGCAGCAGTAGAGGCCTCGAGAGAGAGAGTAGAGAAACGGACTCGTAAATAAATCGCCCTTTAATTCCTGTTTGTGTAGAGTTTTGAGTTGAGTTGAGTTTGTAGAGAGTTTAGAGGAGTCTAATAATAAATAGAATAATATATAGTCCATAGCTATATAAGTTTCAATTAACAATTCATTATCAAAATTGAATAATATCATTGTGGAGATCTCTTATTTGAAATAAGTGAACATGTGTAATCAGCACACCTTTTATGTGTTTGTGTTTTATCAAATTTATATAGCTCCATGCCATATTTTTTACTGCGTAACATACAAGAAACTGCGTTTCAGATGTTTTTAACAGGGATGTTATGGAGCTCCGGAACCGTAACCGAAACTATCGGATATCCGAAACCGTAACCGAATCCGATAAAAAGTTTCGGATAGAGACAGTCTAAATAAAGCACGTTATGACTGGTTTACGTTGACCGAGTCAATACAGTAGCCGATTCGTTCTCATTTTAGATAGTTTTTATTATTTTATTTGTTTTTTCTATGATTATACTACTACATAAAACCTAGAGACAAAGTCAAACTTTGTAATTACAGTATATATTTTTTACAAGTTGTGAATCATCTAATATCCGTAACTGAAATTATCCGAAACAATCGGATAATCCGAAATAATTTTATATCCATAACCGTAACCGAAACCGGTAAAATATTATTCATATATCCGTATCCATATCCGGATCCGAAATATCATATCCATAACATACCTAGTTTTTAAAAATGTGTCTTAACTCCAACTGAGTAAATGTGTATCAGACGAATAATACAAGACATTTTTATAGTTTTGTATAAGACTCGTATTTATAGCATATATGCAACTTTATTACAAGACACTTGAATTTTATTTATTACTGTTTTATTTATTTATCGAATATAAGGTCACGTTTAATTTTCGCACTCTTATAAGTTTCATAAGTCGAGAGTTATCTTGGCAAAAACTTGGTGTACAATTTAGATCCTTCAACATAGTTTGTTTTAGAAAGCCCCTAAAACAATTAAGTTACATTAATGTGTATTCTTTCAACATATTAATGTCTGTTTTACGCAATCGATCACAATGCGCATCAACGCTCTATTTTTGTCTAAATTGCGTTAGGGTTTTTACGAGGATAGTACTATTAGAAGTCTTAAGTTATGCAAATTTATCTTATCTGGTAGTGGGAGGTTTATCTTGACTTACCTATCCAAGGTGTGAATTCTGAGGATATGCTGATTCGGAATTTTGTTCTATCACGGAGTAATTTGGTCTCAAACACTCAAAGACGCCGGGATCCTATCTCTACAGTTCTGATAACGCAAAAACACTAACGTCTTCGCTGTATAATAACTTCAAATTTACAAAGGCCGACATCATGGTAACACAGATTTAATTTGGCACTAATATAGTTTGGATACCTGCAGTTAATATAGGCGATACTTTTTAAAGTTATATATTAAAGCGAGACACATTTCGTCATAAGATCTGTATGAGCAATAGCGATGCCAATGATTAATATATATCTATTAACCTTATTACTGCCGGGGAGAGCGCTGACTGGTACGCGACTGAGATCATAGTCCATCATCTTATATACGCGCAAACAACATGTTATGGTTTAGTGGCAGAAACAGCCTTGACATTATTTATTCGAATTATCAGTGTTTTACTGTACAAACAATGTTTAAACTGGTTCGAAAACTTTCCGGTATTGTCTGGTTGCTACACTACGAAATATTTTGTAATGAACAAAAAGTAACCTACTCTTATATGTGTTTATAACACCATCCTTCCTCGTTTTCCTTGAAATAAATTAGAGAACGAATGTTTCACTTTTGTGATAACACAAATTCCTGATTTTATTCTGAAATTAATGGATTAAGTGATCTTCGGCCAAATATTATTAAAATTGATTTTGAAACAGTAATCGAAGCAAAACATGACGTTCATCATATAAACAAAATACAATGTATATTTACAAAATGATTAAAATATTTTGAATATTATAAAATCGACTTACGATAACGACCTTACTACGAGTAGGCGAATAACAGAATATATTTCGATGAATATAAATAGTGTGCGACTAATTTTGAGTCCTTGCGATGATTTCCTGTAACTTCAGGATGAAGATATTCAGTGTTACCCGGGGATTACTACTGAGTAGAGACTTCATAAAGCTGCAGGAAAACAATGTCGCTACGAATGCTCAGGGTTGATAAAACCCAGTTTATATCCCGCCTCACATAAACAACCCCGATCTGGTATGCACTTGTTTGTAAATTGCAGAATCGGCTGGCTCGAGTACCGCGGTATATGAGAAATTCCATCATTAAGAGCGACTACGAATTAAGAGTCTGAACGAAGCCTGTACGATGTTCATGCGTTCCACGCGACACGATTCCTGCAGCGACTTGATAACGTTCTATGCTCGGACAAGATATCCGTCAGACGGCAGGGAGTCACTGCATGATTTATTTGTATCACGAAAGAAGCTCGAGAGCCTTGTAATCAAACCTAAAGGCTGACCCATTTTACGGAATTTCAAAAATCTCTGCACGTCCCTTGTGGGGCGGTGTGATGGCCACTCGCCATTGACTCATTCGAATCTCATATTTCAATGTGATAACAAGTGCGACTTGCAAATGATTAACACAATGCTAATGTTGTAGTCATGTTTAAATTATTTGTGGCTAACTACGAGGGAGGTCAAAATTTTCGCGGAATTGACAAACTATGAAATAATATTTATTCGAAGTTTGTTTTTACAAACACTTTTCAAAAGTCAAACTACGCCATTGCTTCAACAAATCCGTACCGTGAATGGTCCTGAAAGAAGAAGCGGTCAGAAACTCCCAAGGGGTTTTTTTCCTACTCCTAATTACAGAACAACAGAAAAGAAATAACGTGGTGTAATTTTTCTTTATTAATGTAGGTTCCCTTTAATTTAATACATTTCGCAGATCTACCAATCATCATCATCATCTAGAATTTTTTTTAAAAATTCGCTTTGTCTTGAAAATAATCCGAAATTGCGAACTTAACATTTTCATGGTCGCTACACTTTTCCCCGTAACTGTTTTTTAGGTTTTAGAAAAAATAATGGTAGCAGGGATTCAAGTCTGGACAGAGTATTGTTGGTGGTGTAAAATTTGGAAAAACCGAAATGATGTACATCAGCCATCGTAACTCTTCTGCACAGGGGCGTTGTCCTATAAAAGCAGGACACTTTTAGCCAATTTTCCTCACTTTTCTCCTTCAATAATTCTTTTACTTGCTCTAAAAGTTTGGCCCAATACAGTTCCGTTATGAAATCACACTTTTCTTTATAACTGAAGAGCAGAATACCCTCTGTAACATTTCTCTTAACTTTTCTGGTCCATCGTCATACAATGAAGTCTAGTTTGGATTCAAGATAATGATAACCCACGTTTTATAACTTCCAATTATCCGACTTAAAATGTTATCCTAGTTGTGTGTTAACATTGTACACGTCGACATTTTTGCTGAGCCGTAACCCTTCTCGGTACCCATTTGCGTTGGCTTTCGACACCCCTAGATAGTTATTGAGAAATTCAAAATGGTTTTAGGACATACATCAACCATATTTGAAAACTGCTTCTTCTTTAATCAAGAATCTTCTAATACAAGTTCCTTGACTTTTTAAACAATATTTGAAGAAGTGGTCTCGACCGGCCGTCCTAATTGCTGATCGTCTCCGATCGAGCCTCTGCCTTGATTAAAAAGATAATATCATTTGTAAACCATGGTTTTACCCGGGTAAGATTCCCCGTAAACGGATATCTCATTCAGTGTAACTTACGCAGTATATCTTGTTACTTGCTTTGTTCACTGTTTGATCAGTAATAACACAGAGGTTAATGAGACAATAATGGTCGAATTGGTATATAGACTCATAATTTATTAGTGTCACATTGGTGACAAATCAAATGTGCTCGTAGTGAACCCTGCTGAATAACGGACACGGCTATAGCGAACCCGTTGCAGCTCACCAGGCTCTGTACCGCCCAGTTCAATTTCGACGGTACTTGCACGGTTGTAGGGTATATTAACCGCCTGAATAGCTACCACTCTTCTTCTAAACCGACCGTGAAATGTTTCGTACGTGTTTCGGTCGCAGTATCAGAGATTCAGTAATAATGCGGACAAAACTCGTCGGTGATGCTTTTGATGTTACCAATGTCCATGGGCGACGGTTACCACTTACCATCAGGTGGCTTATTTGCTCATTTGTCTATTAATTATTTAAAAAATAACAAATCTGCCACCTTTTTTAATTTTCTCACGATGTCAGAAACGTCTTAATAAACGCGATATCCTGTTTGGTCTGTGACGATTTATTAAAGGTTTATTTTCAATACGTGGTTTGCTTCGCAATTTAAGATCTTTTGACATTATATGACTGTTGCTTGATCAGTGTTAATTTATTGAGTGCCAAGACTATCACGCGCGAATAAAGACAAGTTACTAGAATTAGCGCGGTATTGTTTAATTTAACATGTAACAATTAATCAATAGAACTAATTAAATATATTAAAAAACCTGTGATGGAATGGACTACGTTCACAACGACAATGCATGAACGTGAACTGCCGTCACAAAGAGTCACTCAACGAGTGTCGTTTTCACATACATGCACATTTAGGTTTTGGTGACGCGTCGATGAGAAGAGTGGTCGTCTACTACATCAGTAATCTTATTTACATGTATTAAAATGTATAGCGAAGTAAACATAACATAGCGAAATACGTTTTGTTTGATCGATAGAGGAGCTTTTGCAGCTACAAACAATATTATAAACCCCGGAGCTAAAATACAAACACCCGAAGTAACCGTCAATATAAACAATGTCCGAGATAAGTAAGATAAGTTTAACTATTATGTTTCTTAAATGTATGATTTGTACCTAAAGCTGAATTTTCAACATGTCACTTCATAAAAAAAAATACAAAATACATAGCATACCTATCAAGTGACGGGTCGTTGCTGAACATTTCCGTGGGGACCGTTGGTGGGGCACGTTCAGGCAATAGTTCCAAATAAGACTGACGGGACTGCAAGTGCCGTTCCACTTCTTCGGGCGTCATGTGTCCGTCGCTGGCTGAGACTCCGAAGGCGAGGGCTGGGGACGTCTTTGCGAGTAATGCTGCGGTTCCTTGGAGCTAAAATAAATTGTTGGGTGATCTTATGATTTATGCTACTTTGGATTGCGATGCTTAATGTAATATTTTTTTTGTTACTCTTCAAAATGTCAGTGCTATGAGTGAGCTTTGATATGTTAATATAAATAATTCAATAATTATAATTTAGTACTAAAACTTATTTACTATCATTAGCTATCAATCAACAAGGTAATGTTGCATGAAAGAAAAATATGTACTTAAATTTAAATATTCACTTAGCAAGTAGCAAAACTAACTTAATGATTCAAAATAAAAGTGTAATAATTCACATTGAACATTCTAAAATAATTGTGCAATGATCACAAAATAACGTACCCAATAAAAAAATAAAGAATGAATGTGGTATCTAGTGTGCCAAACAGTAAGCAACAAATACTAAAAACATTAATTATAAAAAGACTGCAGGAATATTATTCTGTTACCTTACAGAGTTAGTTGAAAAAATAAAACAGTCTCTTACAGGATGGTGGGCGTTTGATGTTTTCTTGGGGACTACAGCCCTTTTCCTTTTTATAGCATTATTAACATTTTTATTGACTGAACCTGGATTAGACATGGGTGGAAGTCCTGCACTCGTGTCATTCTTTTTCCTGAAAACAAACCACCCGTCCTTCAGTATTTTATAAATTTTAATTTAATGACCAATTAGTATTTTATTGACCAATTGTATGCTTGAACCCCTCGTTGAAAATTTATATTTCTGGTGGTGAGGAAGCAGCTAGTTGTTTTCAGATATAACTTTTTACTGACAATATTGGTTTTTTTTTAACATTAAAAACATTGACAATTGATTTGAAAATTGCAGGTTTGATAATCATATTTTTTTTATTGGAAATTTCAGCACTTTTACTGAATAGTTTTAAATTTATATTTGAATTGCTTTTTTCCAATTCTTTAAAGCCATAAATGACCATCTTATATATTGTATTTGAATATTAGTCATTTTTTGTAGTATTAACTAATAGTACCTATTTAATCCTATCCAAATAATAAGCCACATTAAGCACAGATGATCAGCAAGCGAGTGACAATCATCAAAATAATCAACGCTGGACAACGCTCAAGCTATCTATAAAAAAAAAGTTGCTTCTGAATAAAAAAAAATCAAAGAAAAAAGCGCACAAGACTGATTTTATCAATATTTTTAGTGAAATCGACGTAATTACCTTTTCGGGACATCCGCATTGTTGT
>DWPT01004634.1:0-13017 GCA_018251895.1 Agathymus mariae mariae | reverse complement strand
CCCCTACCATCTGGGGGGGGGTATGCTGGTTCCCAGGGGCGGCTCTCGCCCGTGAAGCGCCCGTGGGCAATGAACCCCCCCCCCCCCCCCTCCCCCCCCCCCCCCCCCCCCCCGCGGCTATATCATTGTTGTACCATGATGGTCCAAGACGATGCTCTTAGCTGTCTCAGACACTGCACACCCTGCACTGTACTAGGTTAAGCCGCCCCTGCTTGTTTCTCGATTAGTTTCATAAAAATACACACTTACTGTATTTAATATTTTAATAACAAAAAATGCCTTCTATAAGATGTAGGTGACTATTTAGTCGTCATCTGTCAGCTGATGTTAACTGCCGTTAATGTTTTATTTTATAAGACTTTACAGTAGCAAATACGAGTTAACGTTCATTAAAATACTGTTTATCATTCATCAATGTATGCTTTAATTTTTATTGTTTAATTTTTTTTAAGATACATGGCTCAGACTGCAAATTTACAATTATTAAATACGTATAAACTTAATTAGTATTATGGACACAGTAATAAAAATAAATTGATAAATATTTTTCCCTGTTGTACACGAAGCGTTTTTGCTATTGTAATTCAATGTAATATGTTAACTGAATAAAGTTTTTGCAAGTTTTTCCTATTTTTGGCGATATGTGCAATAAGCAACTTAAAAAGCATGATATATAAGTATATTTTGTTAATGATACTTTAAATAATCAATATTCACTACAATTTATGTTATTCAATCCGTATTTATGATGATGATGCATAGATTATCGTAAATTTACCTAAATACTTAACTTCTCTAGTATAAATTATCTGATTAACGAACAATGATATTTTAATAATGACAGGAAACGTCTCAAAAGTATAAAGAACATTCTAGACTTGCACAAAGTAGTTAACAGTACTAAGGTAACTCTAGCGCAAATAACACGCAATGATCATTCACACATTAAGTGCATTTGTAATGGCAGCGATATAATAATATGCGGCGAGGACATACATACTTTTACATGGTACATACTCGAAGGAGACCGCTGTGTGCGTTGTGGTCGCCGCGGCTCACTGGGTAAACGGACGGTAATATCGACTAAACACTGATCAACTGCCGACCTACCCCACCGCTCAGTGCCAACGACACCTCTGTACTTGACCGAGGTTCGATTCCCGATATAACATTTGATACGATACAATTTTGGTCGTTTTTACACGGAATAGACATCATTCGCCGTATAAAAAGTGATATAGCTGAACATGTTGTCTATTGCTATAAAAAAAATCTATTGTTGGATTTTTTCAAACCTTTAACACAAACTTAATTTTATTAACATCTAAACTGACTCAGGACACGTGTAACTGAACAAGTTTCCCAAAGTAACATTAATCCATGATAATTACTTAAAAACTCATCTACCAAAAATAAATTATAACTTCTTACAATGATAACAATAAAAACGTCATGTATGCAAATCTAATGATCACCATTGTGTCTTCCTACTTATATTAAAGTTGCTCATCAAAATTAATGTGAAAATTAGTAAAAACTAAATCGTCGTTGAACGTAGTTGGTATAAATTAAATGAACGGGTGCGAGTGAGTGAAGCTACATTAAGTGGGCAATCGTAAAATGATACGATCAACTTAAACTATTGGTTAATGTATCGGTGACGGGTAAGTCGAGCCGTTGTGCGGCTACCTCACCTCACTGATGACTGATACATCGCTTTGGTTACAAGACTGTCCACTGTATTTAATGTTAGTGACGATAGCTTTATACCAAAAGCATATGCATACTGTTAAATAAATAAAATTTTGTTTTATTACTGTTATAGGTACTAATTAAAAGATATAAAAACTAATTAATCATACAGTTATTAAGTTAATAGTAATAAGTCAAACGGTCACACACATACAGTAGGATTTCGTGTCGCCGATTAATCTGTCACATACGGGAATCGAATCCAAGACCGCATGTTCAGTAAGCAGTATTGATATCAAGGGTGCTGCAGCGTCGTGTAAGGTTTAAGTTATTGGGACAACTCATTCCTAATTGTATGTTTACAAAAATATTCAATTAATATTATTATCTATTAAGTCATTGTTATTAATTAATTGCGTCATCAGATTCCTATTAATTTATTCTTATAATAAAAGAAGCGATAAAAAAATAAAGCAAAGGCCGTTTAACTTTTGAACGCGTATACGGCCTAACCAATTAAATTCTCCATATTTAAAAGTAAAAAAATGTTTATTCCAATACGTAACTCTTACAGTATAATGCTCGATAAATATTTATATTTCCAACCACTTCGTAAGTACAATATCTTGCACTGTACGCTTCATAAATTTAGCGCAAACTTTATGTAGAATAGGTGCCGTCCGTAGATGTTGAAGGGATGTCCTTGGTCTAACGGTGATTTTAAATTAAAATGTCTTAATTGATCTACGTTAAATCTGTTGGTGTAACATTTTTGCTAAAGATGCCACATACATTCTGATGGCACTCTGTTATTGAAGTATTGAAGATATGCAATATATTAACGACTAGAATTAAGAAACATATGTGTAAATACATATTTTAATATTAAATATACATTCCAGGTGGTTGTTGGTACAATAATAGAGAACCCTCAAGTAAAACTTAGGTTCCATCTTAGACTCCATAACGGCGATTTTTTCAAGAACCCGCTATACTCAGTCCCCACGTATGCTTTCAATACCAGAGGAAGAATGATGTTATATCCATATAAATTGGATAAGTGGCAATCCCCCACGGTCCAAAGCTCACGATATTCTGCTTCGCACATGCTAGCATGTCATGAGATTCTACAATAGAGGTGTCTCTCTTGTGGCCCATGGCTGACGTCGACGGTACAACTTAAACTCGATCTCCATCTTTTTATTCCAATGATTTGGATCAAACATTCTGAGTTTAAGAGACATACATCAACATCTTTGTGGTAATAAGAAATCAGTAAAGAAGTATTCTAAGCTTTCTATGATAGTTATGCGAGTGCTGAATAGAATTTGAAAGTGGTAAAACGGTATCTTTATTACATATCATTGTTATAATTATTACCAAAAATGTGGTCGTATAAAAAGGCTAAGGATAGGAAAGAACCAAATTAAATTACCGAAAGATATCAAATCATATACTGTAGATAATTTTTGGGGCTAAATAATAGACAGTATTTCGTTTTAATTACCGTAATTCTTTGTATTTTTTACGTTGTTATAATATATCGCATGTTCTGCATGAATAACAATTTCGCATTATTGTATTAACAGCGCGACCGCAAAGTCCGTTCAGCTGATACAAAGCGCTCAAGTTACGCGTTGCAGTGAAATCGTTTTACATAAATAGAACTTAGTCTTGCCGTAGAAAGTTGATTTTAATAATAATCTTTAATATTACGTCGCAATGGAAATATACTCGCACAGTTTTCAGTTATTACTCTATTGTCGAAAACAGTACCGAACTACTCGTATATGTATATTATAAGCACTCGTAGATCGCAGGTACTTCGCTTCATAGAGGGAACTCTCCGTTTTCGTATTTGAGATCCGAATGACCCGTGGGCGACCTTGCACCCTATTTATACTGAGTTCCGGCTTTACCAGAAATCTCTACGTATTTCTCGTCAATTCAATAACCCTCAGAAAACAATTGAACAATAGAAGTCGCCGGTAATAATGCAAATCGTGTATGATATAAGGGCGAAAGCCGCCTGATGTGTTCGAGGCCTGATGTTATGGTCGCTATTCTTTTTCGCCGAACTTTTGTAATAATATGAAACCTTGCTTTAAATAAGAGGAAATTTGCCTCATAAATATAAAATAAATTAATTAATCCGTTATAACGCCATCTATTGGATCCTATCATTGTTATGAAAAAAATGCAGTTCTAAATATGACGAAAAATCAAGCGGTTCTGAGACAACTCTTATTAACTGATACCTACACCAACTTGTAGTTATCAACGCTTGCTTTACCCAATATGAACTTGACTGAACTTCCTTGCCATCAAAGCGAATGTGTCATTTCGTTAAGCTAGTTGATAGCGCTTCCCGCAAAGTTTAATGTTCGCTTGTGTGAGAGCCTGCCGTTAATTCGCTCATGAATAGTAAAAAGCCGTCGCTCGTAGACCATTAATAGCTGGGAGTTTTTGCCATCTACACTATGATTACTTCTTGTAAAACGGTTGTTTCTTGCTATTATTCAGTGTTTTACAAAATGAGCAGTCGAATGTATCTAGTTTTTCAATCTGAAGTATCGAATCGCTTTCCACATCATTAGCTCGCCCCGTACAGGCTACCCGGAATGCCAATAGCCAATGGAAAAACAATGTGTTTATCGCTGAGGTGCGCTGCATATATATCGTGTATCTTGGGTAACTGACACTTTCACGTAACATGCCTTATAATTACCACATTTGGACAAATAAAGCTTTCAGCGTTGGATGACACCAACTCCGTAACTTTGATTATGCTGTTATCTAAAGTAAAACTTCAATATACTACTGAACCATTAAAACATTTAACCATGAAATAAATCTTTTATTTTCATGTCAGCTAGCTTCTAGATAGATTGCATCACCAAAATTAAAAACCAATTTATAATTTAGAATCTAAGAAGTTTTTTACCACTCTCTTTTTGGAATGAATCCATGTTTGGATTCTATTGTCCGAAAGCCAGTTAACAAGCGAATTTACAGTTTCTTGGCTGGCAATGCATCTATGCCATCCCTGGTATCGCAAATGTACATGGCCAGCAATAACCACTTACGAACCGCGTGACCCTTCCGATGACTTTTCTGTTACCATAAAAAGTAGGCAATCCTAGTTGCTTACAAAATTACTGAAGAGCACGGTTTCGCAAGCTAATAACACGTGTGCCATATTGTGGGGAAACTGAAGTGAAGTTCGGCATTAAAGCATTGTTTCGTAATGCCATTTTAATTTTTAATGTTTACTAAAAAGTCCGAGTAGATCATTATAATTGATAAGATGCTTCGTTCGCTCAATTATATTAAATGGAGTGAATGTTAGCTGTTTCCCGCTTCAAACAATAACGATAATCAGATGCCAACTCGCGAACAATGACACCGCGTTTTCGCTACGGTGACCACGTCTTATCTGCTGGAGGACGATAATTACTGAATATATATTATTTAAATAAACTCTCAGCAGGTGGCACTCTCATACAAAAAAGAGATATCGCAAACGCCAACGACCCGAGACCAAAAATTTATTTGTTACCTAAATGTTCCCCAGGCCGGGAATACGCACCTCTCGTTCGGCAGGTAGCATCAATATGAACTGGCCTCCAACGTCGCCATTCAACTTACATTTAATATACAAATCCTGTACGATATATTTTCGATAGCATCTTTGCATACGAAAATTAGAATATTTATTGAAATTTTATTATCATCTCACGTCGTATCCCAATACCATTCAACTATTTTTGGACATTAAAATATTTGCATAAAGCTAGAACTGATTAGGATCGGAATATCAAGTTCGTTAGTATTAAATGCAGTAGAGTTAACTATTACAAACAAAATGAAATAGTGTTTGTACTAGGAAACACGGAATGTAGAATCGGGAGGTATAATATGAATTTTATACACGTCCAAGGTAATATTAGAAATATTCCAAAATTGTTTGTTACTTCCATATCATAATATTACAGGTTTACTGGCAGCACATACGTTACATTTAGCATTACTTCCTCTTATTGTGCAAAAAATGTATGGTGCAACAATGTTTACATATTTATATCAGTAAATATCCGTCAATAAAATAGTACTTGTCCTCGTTGTGACTGCAAGCGTTGTCTACGAAGGCTTTTAACCGACTTCTCACGGCGCTGTTATACTGTTAACCCAAGTATAAGCGATGCACTCGTAATTACTCATTTAAAATTAAAAGTTATTGTTTCATGAAACTTGTGAGAATGTTTAATTAGAATAATTAGGCAGAGCTAAATATGCTTTAATTTGTTAAAAGCGAATAAAATCGACCGGTGGTCACGTTTTGTATCTGAAGAGAAGATTTGACAACTTTTCCTAAACAAGATAATTAATACCTAATTATTATTTTAATTTTATTAATTTACTCTAGCCGATTGCCGCTTGTTATAGCTTACTTAATTTATTGTCGCCCACGTAATGTGCTAATAACGTTAGCAGATCTGCAATTAAATTGTAGTCTTCTTCTCTGTTCATTCATCTATGTTAACCTCGAGACGTATACCACAAAGTAATATTTTTTAGTCTCAAATATTTGAACGATATGTAAGTATATTACAATCAATGGTTTTTAATGTCGACACTCTGATTGTATGTCAGTCAGATTTTACTTGACAGTCATAATGTGTAAATTTTAACTAGCTGGCGTGTGTTATTGGCATGTTGATTCAGAGTACTGGGAGCTGGAGAGATATTGTGCCGTATTTAATCTCTTTAGTTGGACCGAATTAAGAATCTCATTAATGAAAATTTAGCTCGAAATTTTTCCAACTAAAGAGACAAAAAAAAGATAAATAAATAATTAAGATAAAAGAACCAAAAAGGCTCATATCAACTTAGCTCGTTAGCTAACAGGAAGTGTTCAGCTTTTCTACATAATAAACTTAGTAGATACCTGAGCGTATTACTCAAACACATATTAGTTACAGGCTATTTGCAATGCATCCCGGGCTCATCGAAAATTAGTTTCGGTCGAGGTTCGCGCGATAACTCCCCTCGACCTACCGTCATATGCGGAGGCTCCACAGTGAACACTCATTAATGAGTCGAGCTACAGCAAAAAATGTGTTCTCAACACAATGCAGCGCATGACTCGCCGCTCCGCGATCAATTATTAATAAAAAGCGGGCCGCTTCATTGAAAGGGCGATTAGCTCAATATTTATATGGAATATTCGGTATCAACGGCGCTTTGTGCCCATAATTCGGTGGGTCATGACGAGGCGCGTTTGATTCTACGCCGCTCAACGCATAGACCAACTGGTCGGGTTCGGTTACAGACGAGTTAGACGGTTTGTGTTATAGCTATATTGACATTCTGATAATCGCTTCTAAAATTTTTGAAATACATACGTGGAGAACTCACCCTGAAGGAAGTACGTTCACGAGCAGTTTATTATATCTAGGTAACGTATACTTGGAATATTCTTTAAATTAAATAGGTAATTTATGACACAAGTAAACTATACGGCGACTATTGACTACGCGACAAGTTTATCTCGTAAATACTTGATCGGAAGTCAAACTTGTCCCTCATGTGTAGGTCACCGACGTTCATACCATACGGATATCAATACTATGGTACCTAATCCTCAAATGTTATCAATCTTTAAAAGCATGTGATTAATACTTGCTTATAACATACTTGAGTAGGTTATAGTGTTATTGAGTAGGTTGGCTGTAAGGGGCTCTGAGAGGTTTCTTATTGTTAGGCAAAATATAAAGAGTCAAAACGCAATTAAAAGGTAAGGCCACCAAGATCGCACCGTTGTTTGGGCTTATTACCAAATTGACACGTTGAATATTTCAAAGGAATTCTTCACTGAAGAAGAAGTTAATAGATTTCGACAAGAAAGTTACCTGATCTATTTCATCAGATATCAATCAAAAAGGCTACACACCAGATATTATTTTTACGGCAAGAAATTTTCAGCTCTTTATTGAGAACCTTTGAGAACACCGTAGATATCTTTCAGGTAGGCAGATTTTCTCACGATGTTACACTTCGCCAATGCGAGTGTAATTAATTTATAATACACGGAAAATTTGAAATTTAAGAGATGTTTGTAGCATTCGGACTCGAGTTTCTCTAGCGGGAGACCAGCGTTCAGACCACTTGGCTACCATTGATACTGCTTGGCTACATTGTGTTCAAATTGCAGCAAAATAATTCATTATATTTACTATTAATACATACTATAAATAGATTTTTCTAAACATGACTGAAGCGGCGCTTAGGACCCTTACATAGCTATGAACTACATATCAAAAGTAATAATGTGTGAATTTGATCTTATTCGGTTATCATTAACACCCCCACCCATGATATCTATAGTTTGTAAAAAATTTATTGTTAAATTTTGTTTGTAAAAAATGCGTTTATATGTAAAGGGCTCGATTCCGGCTCAGGCAGACATATTCGTATACGTCTGTCCTATGTCAGGTCGGGAAGTGTCCGTTTTCTTAGGTCGTACACAATACAATTAGGTGTTTAAATGTCTTACAGTATTTGTTTCATAAAGGTAGTAAGTACCATGTGCATTGAAACTTTCTTTGTCTTCACTCGAGACCACATTTTACAACCATTCTAACCTTAATTGCGTCTTCGTTCTCTATAAAGCCACCCAAAAGCCTCCGGGCATCACCGGCACAACTAAACAAAAAACCTTTCATTGAGAGTAACGTAAAACGTTATTACCATCTTTGCATATCAAAAGAAATAAGTGTGTACCGTTCATTAATACTTGTTTAATTTAACTTCAAAGTTGAAAATGATAAATCCGTTATAAACCAAAAATGATTACTGTTATAGATTCATAGGCGATCACGGTAACTAATGTTTAATTGAGCGCAGAGCGAGCCGAGCGTGAGCACGATTTAAATACATCACGAAACAGTTTCGTATGGCCGATATCTGACAGAACGATTTTTCAGCACAGCTGATGTTAATGAAAAGGCCTTTTCACGAGGATTGGCGCCGAACGCTATGCAAATGTGGCCCGCCTAATGATGCGCGAAGCTACACCACACAACTATACTCAAACACAAAACAACAAATGTTCCATTGTGAATGACTTTTCATGTATAAACTGTTTACGACAAACATCCAACAGATGCAAATATCGTTAAGTAAACAGATATGGAGAATTTGAAATAGATTTTTTTTTCTATTTCCCGTCGATATGTGGTTAGCAATACTACGCGAAATACAAAATGAATTGAGATGACTGAAATACCTAGACCATATTTAAAACATTTTTTTTTCTTTTACGCAGTATCAAACGAATTAATTACTGTCACGATTGAGTCGTTCATAAGCGTCGCCGAGGAGAAAGCTCTTCAACCTTGAAAAGGCCGGAGATTACAGCATGAAAGCGCTTCACAATACTCTTTTAATTTGTCATTATGCAACAATAAAAACATCATAAATGAGAGCGACAAAAAAGTCGTTCAGCCTCACAAAAACCGCGAGCTGGGGCAAAATTCGCAAATCATCCCGTCGTAATGATGGCCGCTTGAAAAAAATTTAAATATCAAAAGGCCGGACGGGCCACGGTAATGGTTTAAAGTCATTTTTCATTCGAGTCACTCGTGAGTCAGAAATATGAAAACGGTAGCCATCGGCTGCGCCTCCATTATCTCGGTTCGTCCAACGATTAGAATTTTCGACCTGATCCATCTCTCATGACCCATACAACCTTTTGAAATGACGGTGCTTTAAATTAATGAGACTTCAGATGATGGGTAGACAAAAATTTATTTACAAATAAAGATGAGACACGGTTACTGGGTTTTCTTCTTTTTATTTCTGTGGTCCCTGTTGTAGGTGTCCACCGGGGGCAGGCCGCTGTCGAACTCGCTAGCGGTGTGCATCGAGCTCTGTTTGTTCATTACTCTGCCACCAAACACGCCGTTTTTCATTTTTGGGAACCTGTCATGAAACCTGTTATGAAACCACGTAAGTACAAAAATTTAGTACCTTGTGAGATCCAATTCGAATCTGAGTCCAATCGATCAGATATCCAAAATATATTACAATCGATGTACGAACGAAGTCATCATCACCATCGCTACTTCTATTGTGAAGCATCCATACTTTAAGATGGGAATATCCAAATACAACAGGACAAAACTCTAGGATTAAGGTTAGCAAACATTTCATCAGCGTGGAACTGGGACAGTAAACATGTTACATATGTAGTGATCTCCGACCATTGAACATCAGAACTAAAGCCCGACTTGCCCGTCGCTCCGGAGCCGAATTACGTAAAGATAAGTTGCCAACCCTGGTATCGAAAGATCTCGCCGGCGAAGACTTCCGATAAAACTTAATTTGACGACGGCAACCAAGTCTTAGTGCTTTACGATCGTGAAGTATGAAACTTCGCTAGTAGCAGTTACCCATCCAAATCACGACAATGTCGGACGTATCTCAATTTTCATTATGAGAGTTTGAGAGGTCAATTATGCCCAATTATATATACCATTGGATGAAAAGAAAATAATTCTTGTTTAAACCGTGTTCAATAACAAAACATCTTTATAAAACTCACCCAGGTCTCTTCTTCTGTTCCTCGTCTCTCAGAGTAAGTCTGTTCATTGGCTTATCTTTCTTCAGATTGGGGTCGGACTTGGCCCTCTTCGCCAACGCGCCGGGCGTGTCACGGAGGGCGAACGCCTTGGCCGCGTGGCCAAGGTGCAGTTGCCGCGCGTCCAACCACATGCGAACATCGCGTGGGTACCCAGAGTAAAATCGCACCCATGACGTGTAAGCTGAGGAACACATTGACGGCATAAGGCAACGCACACAGTACGCACTCGTGCTACTCGTAGCGAGGGAGTCTGATAGTAACAATAAAAATGTAACATAGTTGGCTTCTGCATGTGACTGACCTTGGACCTGTCAAACAAAATAACAAGTAAATTCTCCGGACGCGGTCAATTTTCTCAAAATTCCCTATTATTTCTACAGACATTCGCGAGGTTCCGATCACGGAGACCATCAACCCCGGCAGCAGCCGAGCTGACCCTCGCACATGATCGCACCTTACCAAGCGGTGGTTCCGTCAATATATTACATCAATGGTTGATCACGTGATCATCAGCGGGTTTAAACTACATTACCTCTGCTTGCCCGTGCGAGCCAGTCCCGAGAGCTATGCGCGACGCGCTCGAGGCGCGCTTGCACGCCGATGGCGGCGCGCTGCACTGTGGGCGCACCCGGCACCACAGTGCGCAGCGGCTCCAACGCCTTCCACTCGTCCGACTGACGTAATCTGTTGTGTTAGTACAGACGGGTGCAATATATCATCATTAGTCACTTTTAACGGTTATTTCATTAAGTTATGTATAAGATAAAAATAAAACTGCGGACTTGTGTAACAATCCATACTATTACAAAGTTGTAACTAAACTTTCTGAAAATAATATAACTCAAAAACTTATATGTTCAGAAGAATTATCATGAGATACAAGAGTTGTTTTCTATCTCGGATTGTCAGTTTGTTCAAGCATTAGACAAATAGTAGTGAATCAAGATTGACGCGTTTTTCACTGTTTGAAAATTAAAACTTTAAACTGACATATTATGTTACATGAAAATAGGTATAAAAACAGCTCCGTACTTTTGGATATCTTTATTTTTAAAAAGCGGCATCAAACATGACGTCTATTACTAAACTCTGACGGGCCGTAGTCTGGAATAAATATTGATTTTGTTAGTGTTAGTCATCATCCATACAACGCATATGTCCCGCTGCTGCGGTAATGTCTCCTCACACAATGAGAGCGGTGAAGGCCATAGCCCGCCAGGCTGGCCAAGCGCAGACTGGCAGCCTTACCATATCTTAAGAACATGGAGAACTCTCAACAGGTTTCCAAGATACTTACCTCCACCGAAGTACACAATAACTAATTCATGTTACATATGTACATAATTTTAAAAGTTAGACGTGGATGCAGGGTTCAAAGCCGAGTCTCCCAAGCGGGAGGGCTAAGCTTAAATCGCTACACTTACAATACTAATGAAAGCAAAAGAACCTCTGAAACACTTTAACTGTACACGATGTATACAATTGTGTAAGAATAACCACGTATCAATGAAATAAACAATTTGAATAAATTTGTAGTACAGTAATCATAAATAAACAATTTGAATAAATTTGTAGTACAGTGATCATAAATAAACAATTTGAATAAATTTGTAGTACAGTAATCGTGATAATGATGATGATGAAGATGTAGGAGACGGCGACCACACAATGACAACCAACTGTCTGAGAGTAGGAATTTCTACGTACCTAATGCGTTTCTGCTCCAAGTGTCGCACGAACTCCGCCTCGCTAGGCAACAGGAACAGCACCGCCGCCCCCACCCGAGCAGCGCGTCCCGTGCGACCTACCCTATACACCGAGAACTCTACATGTAAACATTTTGTAGATGTACGCATAACAAATAAATATGTCATCTTATTTGACACAACGTTAGTGTCAACTGCAACTCATAAACATGTGAATTCGATCTCAAATATACCACTAAGTAGTTGTATTCCAACTACTGTACATAGATCAACGATTATTATCTATTTATAAGTACGTATATTTATAAAGTGCTTTAAATTATATAGAGATTTTTATATAATTTATCTGCTATCAGTTACACCTTACCTGTGTACATAATCTGTGACGGAAGCGGGAGCGCAATACTGCAAGACAAGATCTACGCGAGGCACATCCAGCCCCCTAGCAGCGACGTCCTACAACATATATTTATAGTATTTGTACTATTTATATTCGTAAATGTAAGTTACACGACCCCTTCGTCGTACGTCAGATGGATATATCTTTTAATATTTAAAATAGTAATTTAATTATAGTATGAAAAATATCCATATCTATACTACCTACTATATAAATCTGTTGTGATTCTCTTGCATGTTTCGAGATAACCCAAAAACGGCATGTATTGGTATGTAGGGAAAACAGGTGATTGCGCAGAATATAGGATATATGTATAAAATATCAGTGAACCTAATGATGCCTAAATGAGGCAAAAAAATATGTAATTGTTGATAATCATGACATATATTAACTATTGACAATTAATTTATTATATATAATCAATTGTCCAACACGAATTAAGTCGGACAGGGCCACTAGTAAATATACAACAATATTTATCGCAACACCAATAATGTTTTTTCGTAATTTATGAAGTAAATCTATATTAAGATATAAAGTGATTTAATGTTATTCAGCTTGTAGAAATATTTCAC
>DWPT01004633.1:0-13019 GCA_018251895.1 Agathymus mariae mariae | reverse complement strand
AAAAGAAATAAAGGAGAAGCCGTTTTTTTCAACTAACCAGAAGACGTTATAAACATTTCATTAGAATGCAGTGATAGTAGCCAAGGCAGGTAAAGAATCCTAGGACCATGTTCGTGAACCATTGGTATTGATTGAAATGGTGCAGAGTCCAGCAATTTTCAACAGGTGGGATCTGGCATCCCTGCCTGGTCTGTTGTTCAGTAGCGTGCACGGCAAGCTTAACCTTCGACCATTGAAATTGGTCTCAAGGACTGGCGCTGTTGTTCAGCACTCGGCGCCAACCAACGACTGACAAGGTACTCGTATCTATTGTTTATCTTTACATATGTATGTGTTTGCACATTTCATGTACCGCTCGATATCAAGTTACCAGTCGCAATTCCACTGAAAGAAATTTCTTAACTTCTTTCTTCTTTATTAACTTAACTTTTTGTAAATGTTTTGTATATTTTAAAGATCTTTAATGTTAGCAAAAGTTTGTGTGTACATGAATAAATAAAGGTGAGCTAAGTCTTAACGATGGACCGAGCCCATTTCATTGCTACATATGGGTCGATGTGATCACTTACCCTATATAAACTGTCTGCTTACTGGCTGCAGTAAACCTTTCTGCCTCTGGTTAGCAAAACAAGGCAATGCTAACCACATCAAACGCTGTTTTGTTTCTAATTTATAACACGTACAGCAAATAAATACTGGAAACATGAGGCCTTAATTCACAAAGACCAACATTTTCGTGACCACCTCGCATGCAAGCTTGGACATATGCTTATACTGTTTGACCATCAGCGAGTAAGCGAAGAAACGGTGCTATGAAAAGACAAAGGAAATATTTAATTTTTTAAGTACCTTACCTACGAATATTACCTACTTACTGTGGGCAAGTAATTTTTAAATAAATAAAACACTATGTTACTTTATTAACTGAGCAATTATCAAAAATATAAACAAGCGTGGATAAGAGATACTTCCTTTGTTTCGTAATCCATTCTAAATTTACATATGTTATTGTTTTGTAGCATACGAATTCGATCGAATATAACTAGCTACAGCCTGGTGGTCACACTATGTCCTTAACCAACTGTGTGATTGCGTGTTATATTCCAGATATGGGACACGTATGGTTGTGGGTTATAATCAAATCTATGGTAACATGAATTCAACTCGAAGCAACCGCATTGAGCCAAATAAGATGTGTGCGAAGATTAGTTCAAAACTTGGCGTGATTTGAATATGATGGACTAGATTTCATTTAATCAAAATAAATGTACCTTTAAATGTCAAGTTGCATTAAATAAAAATTACAATATATTAATAGGTTCAATCTTTAGGATATGTAAGTAAGGGGTGTTTTCGCTATTCAGGATTCAGTTATTCGTAATATCTTAATTGTTCATGTTATCGCGACACAGACATTTTAGTTTGGTTGTATGAGTGTTTGAACATTTATTTATTATTATAAAACGACTGGCAGATCCTAGAGCCGAGTTGGTGGTAACACTGCAGCGAGGAGTCCCAGGATCAATTACCAGCTGGGACTTTCATATACAAAACAGATCGAAAAATGTATACTTCAGGGGCTTGCTTGTTTCCAACGTCTTATTTGATCCTTGCCGCCCGCAAAACATTTGCAACCGGATAAAAAGATCACTACTTTGGCCATTGTAAGGTCACTTTTGGTAATATAACCCTTATTCATCCCACAAATATTAATAAGAAGTCACTCGCAACATAGAGAATCTATAATTCTCTCACTCACCGCATTGGAGTGCGAAGATGTCAGTGAGTGAGCGTTTATCAACTCAACTCAAATCACCTTCAAACGTTCACAACAAACTCATTTAGTTCGCTTTATGATACTGCAGTTATTATTAAGTACATTTGGTTAATCATATTTAAAGCTAGTTTAGACTCAGAGCTGCCATATTTAAACGCGAAAGTACGTGTTAAGTGTTTAACCACGTGGGTTCATAAGCTCAACGTGCTCCTATGAGTATCACTTCATTTTAGATGGAAGATGAGATAAAAGCCCCGACGTTTTTATGATTTTAATACGAGCCGCTTTTTATGTTCATTTTTATTCGTGAATACGAGGATGTAATAATTAAGGCGCCTAGGTTTCTTTTGTTCTCTCTGTCTATATCTTCAAATAAAATAACTTGCATATTAATAAATATGGTCTTTTAATTTCATTTTTTCAAAATTGTCATCCGAATCTGAGCTAAGCCCAAAATTTTTGTTCTCTATCTCATCAACAGGGTAGTGTATAATTGATTTGGACAAGGTCCAAATCGAATTTATAAAACGTTGTAAAAATTACATAATTTTTGTCGATCACATAACCAATTAACTATTCGTGATGCGATAATTATGCTATTAATGCTTTAATAATATTGATATATATTATACTAATAGAAGTAATGTATAAATTATCATAAAGTAAATCGGCGGAAGTAAAAGTTATAACAAAACAAATTTATTTGTGATTTTATTCCTAAGCACTATTTTTTTTATTTAATTGTGTAAATTGTACTTAAAACATTTTGAAGAGCTTACATTTAATTAAAGAGTTTTCACTATAAGTTACAGAATATAATAAAATAAAAGTAACTGTTTCGTTTATTTTCTCTCTGTCTAACTCTACATTCGAACGTGATATTTATTGCTAAGTATGCATTTTTTAATTATTTTGTTTATAGAGATTTTTATCAGTCGAAAATAGTTTTAAAGTCCCATAAGTGTATTTAAAAATACCTAGATGTTTAATTAATTCGAATTTATTTCCGCATATACAAAAGCTTAATTCATTATTATACATATGAACTGTGTATACAGTCTATCTCCATTTCAAATAATGTATCTTTCAAAGGTTACAAGAATTTTTCAATGGGTGCCGTTGACCCGGTGATTACCCAACGCATATACATATTCACAAAGTTCGATAATAATTATAATAATTTTTTTCCATATAATATTTAGGAGATCACTATAATTGTATATGTAATTAAAAATCATAGAGAAGCTTTTGATTTATAAGTAATAATTTAAAAAGGTAACGTATGAATATCAAGGAGGAATCTACGTGTCTTATATAAAAAGAGACTTACCAGTCAGTCTAAAACTTAAATCGTTTATCCCAACATCTAATTCCAGACAGAAACTGACAAACGTCACTGAATTTCACGATGGTCCGAACCAACCCGTCGCGCGCCACTGATCGCGCGGTGCATTTCGAAGCATTGTGGGTATTTTTAACCTACCCCCTTGTAAGCTCTGCTGACTCACAGGCCGGCATCACCACGAGCCTTTAGCAATGGTTAAAATACAAAATAATAAAAAAAAAGTGAAAAAATATATTTTTCTGCAAACTTCTGTGGTTTTATTTTTTTTATTTTTATTGAACTAGTTTCAAGAATGTGCAATAATATTAATGTTATAAAAAATACATCCTTTGATTTGCGCTATAAATAACTAATGAACTTTATGTGATATTCTAATAAAACTTTAATATTCACAAATTTTTATATGTACAAATCTAATCAATCTGTAACATAATATAAAGTAAAAAGCAGAAGCAAAAATTATTTTTGGCTTTGTTACCAATATATACGAGTATACTTTTTAAACTTGACCTAAAACTATTCAAATAGTATTCATTTAATCAAATACTTAATTACTATTCACAGTAAATTACCTAAAGTTAACCCTTAGTTAACCTTTCGTAACTTATAATTAGAACTGCCCTTAAACTTCCCAAGAGCATTGCCTATTTTGTAATGCTGCATCCAATTCGATAGATCCACTGCATTTTTTTTATACTTACATTCTAAATACACCATCTAGCAATAATAGTTTTAAAATAAGTATTGTATCGTCTCAAAAAATGAACCTTACGTAAAAGGAATAAGAATGCATTTACTTGAAGACAATGTTGTTTCAACGATTTCTATATTTAAATGCTGACATCCTATACGCTGTACGGAAACAGACTGCATTCTTCGGGTATGTCGGTAAACTTGGTTTATTTTATAAAATCTAGATTGATAGCATGAAATATTACAAACGTTTGATGTTATTATAGCATACAGATCAAAAATGATCGTTTATACTGGTTCATTATTAAATAAAATATCGATACTCATAACCAGTTTCTTCCAAGTTTTATCTATAAACAGGAAACAAACGATCATTACAAATGATCGATTAAATAAATATTTATGTAAGTCCTAAAAGTAGTACGAGTACGAGATATAAGAATCTATAATATAATAAATAGAGAATTATTATTTTGTAAGTTTGTGTAGGTATATTTGGAAAGTAATATCCGAAACCTCGGCACTTATTCCAATTTTATTTTAAGGTATATTATTCCGGATGGATATAGACTGTATGTCGTGTAAAAAACTCATCATATACATCGTGTATTATACGTGAATGAAGCCGTGCGAGTCGCTAGTCCAAGTTTACTTTATCAGTACACTTAGTACATATTTACATATCTTTATATGTATCCACATTATATATTCCGCGCAGGTTATAAACATAAGTCTGTAACTCTTATATGTTGATTTAAAAGATGTGCTGAAGAGTTTTTTGACGGTTCTTCGCATCAATATTTATAAAGCACCTTTACGAAACGTTAGTAGAAGCAAAAAATTATGTCTACTTAAAATACACTTAAATTATTTGTTTTTTTTTGTTTCAGGATTCATCACAGTCAGCCCTTATGAGAAATTATGTACCTTAAATTATATTTTACCCGACATTACAGCAATATTTTCAATGTCGTAAAAATATATTGATCTAATTTAAATCGCCTTCTCTTTCTTTGACCAAAAAGATCAAGCCAACCAATGCGAATGTTTTTATTCCAAAGTAATAATCAAACCCTTTAAAGCCTCTACAACCCTTTAAATATATTAAATCAAACATTTAAACTAACAAACTAGAAACTATTTTAAAAAAAAAAAAAAAAAAAAAACACAGAAGTTGAAACCTGGAAAAGATTTTATTGTAATTGAAATTATCTTTTGTTTGCTATTTTGTTCCTTCCGCACTTATGATAGTTTAATAATATCGAAATTAAATATATAATAAATTACACTGCAATTATTAAAATATATATAATTTGTTTGAAACAAAAAAAGTTATCTCAATATTTAAGAAGCTATGCGCATGAAATTAATCTATACTAGATCATGTAAAAATTAATATTTAACTAAATATTTGTATATAAATGTAATAAATAAACTGTAAATGGAACCTAAGACCTAGTTACATGAATACGTAATTATTATTTATGTCGAATTACATGAAGAAGGTAATAAAAATCAACGATAAGTAATCAAACATGATTTAATCTTAGATAAAGTGTTCATGTTCAATATATTTCTCTCACGTTTATATACTAACAACTTTATTACCGTCAGAATAACGGTTGAGAGTACCATTGGTTTCGAACAATCTCTACAACAAACAACACGTACCTGTCCACACCTGCAGTAGATGTACGATGAACTATAAATAATCCATCTTAGGCGAACTGGCCTGCAGACAATATTTAGGCATTTTCTTTACGATGCAGACACAGTTTTTAAATATAAAAATAACTTACTGACTAACTACCTTACCTTATTAGGATTATATATATTAAATAGGTATATAACATACCAAACACTTACGATTCGAGAACAAACACTTATCTCTCACTTAAATGGTTGTTCCGGCGGAAAATCTAACCCGGGACCCGTCGCAAGGAATTAAGAGTCATCACCAACTGGGCTGCGGGGTCGTGAGAATAATAAATCTATACTACTATATAAATCTGTTGAAGTTTTCGTGTATGTCTCGAGATAGCTACTTGACCAATTTTAATGAAAATTGGTATGTAGTGAAAACTCGTAATTGCACAGATGATATGCTATACAAAATCATTATATCTACATAAATCTATAATGCTTCTCTCCCTGTACATTCTATTTGTTGTCAAATTTTATGATAAATATTCGTTTTATGGTACACTGACATCAATTTGACGATTTTGAAGTTGCTTGTCTGTCTGTTTGTATGCCCCGTTAAAACTCAAGAAAGGCTTGACCGCTCCAATTCCAACGAAATCAGACATGGCCGCTTATGAGGAATGAATTTAAAGCCTGGCTACTGCGCCACCTATCAGATCGTACCATATCTATGAACTAGTCTCGAACAACATGTATATGGAACATGATCTACTGACTGACCTGCCTGAATCTCTCAAATTAATCAGTACATATATAATAACTAGATGAGACCAATCGACCCAATCTCACTTCACAAAAATATCAAATTTCATTCTTTCACGTTTGTAGGAATATGCGTCATAATTGTTATGGCCATGATTCCGCGATTCTTGAAGTAGGTGTTCACTCAATGTTACTTCGTCGAAATTCTGGTAAAGGTACTTACCTATTCCGTTCCTTGATTATGACATACCGGGATATTTCTTCGGTTTTCATTAACTTTATTTGGTTTTCTTTCATTTTAGTTTTTCATGCATCAGAAAGAAAAGGTTTCTTTACGGTGATGAAGCCGGCTATAACATTTCTGTATCTGATTAACTAAATCTTAAAAATAAAGAATACGAAAATATTTTGTAATAAGACCCAATACCGTTTTGTGAAAAACCAAAGAAATATCTACGCAATTATTATAACTAATAATTGATGGTACACGTCCTAACTAGAATTCTTTCCTTCATGTTGAAAATAGATGCATAAAATTTTCGACCTTTATATTTTTTCTCACGCCAAATATTTTTACTCTTACGAGATACAAGAAACTAATTTACAAGCAGTCTCCACAGCAAGATCGTCATCAATGATAATGTTATCATCTGTTTTAATTACTTGCACCAATTAATTGGTGGCCACTAACTTATCAAAACAAGTTTCAAGTAATTTTGAACTAAATTTGGTAATATAACTGACACATCAATCATTTATTTAAATTGTTTTTTAAATCAAAACTTTTACTAATCGGAATATTCCTTATTATCGCTTTTGTGTACCTTAATGTTCAGACGAATTTCTGTTAATATAAATCACATATGTAAACCAAGATTCCACGTTTGGGTACATGAACATTACTATTTTAGATGTATTCAACGAAATGAAATTCTAGAATACATAATTTGTTGTTGCCACGCATTTCCTTATTCATTTAGCTACTGTATAATTATACTAGTTATAACTACTTACATTTTTTAACCTATTTTCTTACTCTCACGCTTTCACTTTCTACGTATATCCATAAGATGTAATCAAAGCTGTAAAACGACCAAAAAGTCTATTTTGATTAAAATTCCTGATGTTGTGATATTTGTGTTGGATTTTTTGTAACGTATTGCGCTTATAACATTATTTGTCTACTTTTTATGCAGTATTTCTGATAAAATTAGATTTGCCAGCCGAAGCTCTTACTCATGACGAAACAATTGACGTCCCTTTATTGCCAAAACCTTGTCTCTCTGTAAAGTATGTAATGTAAATAAACGACTAGGTAGTTCTATGGCTGTTGTTATTAGATTTTAGTAGACAATATCAATCAAAGCAACATCAATAAACTGTCAGTAGTCGTTCCAATTTAATCGAAACATCAGTCGCGTCATACCTAACTGTCCATCGACATCAAAAGCGAACAATAATTAATCTAAATTTGATATCCCTTTGACTATCTAAATCTACTATTAATGTCAATAAGGATTGGTAGCCTTGTATTAAAAACGATCACCAGCCCGAGATACACAAGTTCAAATATCGCACGCATCTTAATTTTTCAAATGATGTATTATAAAATATCGATGAAGAAAAGGAACTTAGAATATAAAACTTGTATATAACGTTTAAAAAACCCCAGAATCATTTAATTAAAAAGTCAATAGAATTACCATTACATGATATTGTATATACAAAGTACAGACTACTGATGAAAGATACTTTGAAACAGCATATGGACAGATATCACTGCTTACACAGATAGCAAGCTTCACCAAAAGAAGACCACAAAGCACAAATGGTTGGCTAATGCCATAACTTACTGATTCCAAGGTTCGTCAATATATACCTAAACGAAAAAGTCTTTTACTGTCAGATTTTCTTAGCTGACTGTTACATTGTCTAATATTTTTCGTTCGAAAGCTAAGAGGTAGATGGAGATAATGTGAGATTAAGTTAGTTAATCAAGTTGATTTTATATAGGACAATCACTTAAAGAGTAAAGTTGGGCAATCTTAAAGTAATCCAGGATATCCAATTCAGTAAAGTATTACAGTATTTTCGTTTAAGAAAATTACAGTTTTATCACTGCACGACTTTGGAAGGTTGTAGATGATTTTTGAAAAGCTTCGAATCCATCCAAGAATCTATAAACCAGTTTGTATGCCTGGTCCAATTTGAAAATAATTATAGACATTAGTGAATTAAGAAAATAATTAATCAACAATTATTTTCCTTTCTTGAATTAAATGTTCTAATAATCAATCTTAATTAATTCAGCGACACGCCCCTACTTCGTTTTATTTGAAATGTATACGTTCATAACTAAAAATAATATTCGAAATAATTTATCTTTCAAATGGTAAAAGTATATTTGAAATAGATGCCGTGATTCTGGACTCTATCCTTGGTATATATTCACGTCACCAAACGTGCATTCACAAAAATTTGTGAAGATATTTAGCACATAGTACTCATGTAAATTCTGAACAATCTGAGCTATTCTAAGGTCCAACCATGTTATGTGTAGCAAGACGAGTCTACGTTACAAAAAAGCGTACTCGTTTATATACATATCTCTTACCCATAATTTGGACGACCACGTCCACATATGGTAGCGACCCTGCCAGCTGATTGGAAGGTTGCCGGTTGAAATCTCAGCAAGGACATATATTTATGTCGGGGAATGCTTCTTTGCTCGTGATATTTTATTTGTGTTCATTCATTGACCTGTGACGTCATGAATCTTTATGCAATTGTGTCTGTGTGAGCATTTATTTATTTATTCAACTCTTTTGAATGCATCAAAATCACAATTTATCATCGTACGCGTATCTATCAATTCATCAACTATATGGTTATCGTAATTTATTGCGATACTATTATGTACTATCTACACACCGAAGCGGTGATCTGGATCAACATTCTGTCAATGGTCGTTAATCTAATCGACACATTTGCTCGCTTCATCCCTGTCAGTCCCCTGTTAATCTGCGCTTGACAACCCGTTAGCATCAATATTCGGTTAAGATAAAAGATGTTATGACAGATAATTGTTTTGGGATCATTTTTCACATTTCATTTTTAAATTAAAGCAACATGAGTGCTACTACGATTGAAATAAATGAAAAATATTAAAACATTGAAATCCACATCAAGTCTATTTGATGGCTACAAAATTAAAAATATACGGATTACAGCTACGTAATCTCACAAAAAGTTTACCAGAATATGGAAAAGAAGGCGTTACTCATATAATATTCATTCGTACTTACTACCATTGGCAAATCCGTAGATGCTATCAATATTTATTAATATAGCTACTAGGCTGGACAAATATTATTGGCTGGCTGGACAAATATTATTTTATGAGTAGCAGTGGAGTTATAATAATTTTAGTTTAATTTAAATCGTTAAAGTTTTATGTTTTACACAACATTCACAATGCTATACTAACATCTTGTAAAGACATAACTTGATATTCTTTATTTGAAGATCCAAATTGGTTTACCTATTTCTCAACGAGGCTAACAATATAATCGTCTGAAACAAAGCCTTTTAGGTTATTATAGTTCCATTAATTATAGCATGTCTTTTGTGATTACAAAGAAAGCCCCAATTATATTAACCCATACAAACTTCATAATCGACCTTAAAACCATTAGAATAGTGATTAAAATTCGTGTTATTGCATTTTCAGTAAACCACAGGTGGCTTCAATTGAACACAATTATATGAATTCAACAGATTCTGTTCAAGAAACGATAATTATGGTGAAACAAACATTGTTTTGTCTACACGTGACGCGTGACACACGGTGGGATACTTTAAGCAGCCATTTGATCAATGCAACAAACACTCACTATGCAAGTCAGACGAATTTATGGAGCGTGTCAGAAATATAGTCGAACAGGCAATATATAATATTAATGTGGGCAAAACCATAATGTTACCATATTATATGGCCACAGTGAATTAAAATGCCCCGATTGATTACAAATATTTATAATAAAGTTGTTTGTGTGTGTCACATGTAAACTGGTTCCCATCTGCTACGAAATGCTTTGTTTGTAATCGTCCTTAACAGTAAATTATTGTGAAAACGCTACTTTACACTCTGCATAACTGAAGATGTCTGACCATATCTGCCATATATAATTAATTGAGACAAGAAAATGTTTTTGTTGATTCATTTTTTGATAATTTATTTTAATCTGACTATTAAGTTAACGTAACAAGTAATTGCATATTAAAACTACGAACGGTGTCAAATAAATATGCAACATCATTCTTCAGTCCCACAGTTTATTGATGGCACTAAACAAACAATAATTGATGTAGATGAAAAAAGGTAAATGAAGAAAGAAAAATTTGACCGCGCAATTCAATCGACGCTTGGACGCTTGTCAAACGCCACGACTGTGTGACAGGTTGTTGTTATTCACTTTTTACACCCCCATTCTTATGGGAACGGATGTAACGGGTATCTGGTGTATAATTCAGCGTATCTAGCAACCGATGCGATAACGATATTATTTTGAAATGTATCCCCAGCTATGAGAGCTCAAAGTGATGTAAAATAAAGGCGTAAGCTCAGGTCAGCGGGAGTTAGTTGCAGGAATTTAGAATTTGTTACCTGTGTGGTATAGTACGAAATAGAATGTGTGTTGAACATGACAGGTACAATACTAACCAAAGTTTTAAATATTCTCAAGTATTAGGAGGAGCTCCATGTTTTCTTCCGTTTATCGATACCAGTAAAGCACTGAAGCTTAATGACGTTGCTCGTTTCCGACAACAGATAAACGAATAATTTCATCTATTTCTGCTTATTCTTATGAAAATTTAACAACGTATGGTTCTTGGAATAATGAATTTTATAATCAAAACCTATTTTATGGTATGTATATTGCTTTAACGCTATATATATATATATATATATATTGTGTTGCTAAAGTGTACTGCAGTGCCAGTTTAACGTGTAGTATTGGGGCGCGAATAACCGAAATTATATTAGTAGCTAAATAGACTGATCTAATTACCATTCTGGTTAAATCTGTTTTTCAAGTTGAAAAATAGTAAAGGATTTTTTCTTACTGAACCTTAGAACTCTAAATTTTATTGCATGATCTTATGCAATATATAATAACTTGGGACAAAAAGCAATGTTTTTGATATTCTGAATTAGGCAGTGCCTACTATGTACTCTACACCTACCATTTCTGACTAACTTTCTGTTATATATATTACTCAATTCAAATGTTAGTAAAAAAATAATTTCCAGTGTTACAACGAAAATACTCGTCTATCCTGTAATGTATGCAATATATTCAGCATTCAACCAAAGAGATTTAAACTTCATAATGAACTAGACAGTTCATTACCAATGTGTGCTATTGTTAAATAAGGTCCAATGTCAAATGTATTCTTTATATACATAACTACAAAATGAAAGGCAGTTCAGTCGTTACAATGCAATTAAATTGGTGATGATATATTCTCAAGCCAAATATACTGTCCGGGTCACCGATAAGATTATTCATTTAACTAATTACAGTCGTATTTAAATATCAGATAATATTAATCAGTATTCACAATATGGCAAAATTTTAAGTAATAACAGAATGTTTGTAGATATTGTTGAATATGTAGAGAGTATTAGCACTAGTAGTCTAGTGAGGTGAATTTCGGTTTTTCGCTTAGAGGACCTAGATTCATATAAGGGCACAAGAGAATTCGTAATGTACAATGAAGGAAAAAAATCGCGATAAAAACTGCATATTCATGATGTGAGAATTATCACAGACGCTTGTGAATAATTATCTCTACTTTTGTGGAGAAAACCCAACTGTAGTGTTTGTATTTGTGTAGAGTGGTGTCAAAAATATTTGATGGTTGACATAAGTAAGAGATCAGTAGGTGAAAAATTCCAAAACCAAGATTAAATTGGCTTGTACAGAATGCAGGAACCTAGATTACCAAATAGGAAGAACTAAGCGTCTAAGATTACACAAAACGGTGATAGATTGATACACCGCGGGCAGGGATATTTCATTACCAAGGGTCCGTCCTCGCATACGACGCCTTTTAGCGACCGAGTCACTTTTAGAGTCACGTAAATGTTATAAGACTATCGAGTGTATTGCCAAGGCTTAGAGGAGTTATTTTTTTGTGTTTATTTATTTGTACTCGTTGTGTGAAAATAAAATAGAAAATTTAGTACACGTACACCATTTAGTGGTTTCTGAAATAATACTTCTTGTGATCGAATGTGGGGTTACGTGACGTGGGAGTATGTGAACGTTTATATAAGGCGCAAAAAGTTGATTTAGTTGTATTTTTCTTTTTAATTATTGCATAAGGTGGTACAACGAACATTAACCTGACCAAGAGTTGCCGAATCACAAGATTCTTTACTTTTTACAGACATAGCCTCAGACGGGAAAGCGCACTGACTTAGAAAAATCATTATTCACTTCTGAATTAAAGTCATACACAGTGTGATAGGATGGGTACACCACCGCAGGCATATTATTTCAATCCTTCGCGGTACGCATAAGGAATGAAGAAGCAAAATGTGGCATACATATAAGATAGATGCTTACGACGAAGGGATAGATGGATGTCATGCACCAGTTATTTTGGGTAATAAAAACGTTAAACGTTTACACACTCACACCCCTGCTGTAGGGGTAATAGTTTAATCAAAATTTCATAAACGCTCTACCGGCAAATTAATGTCTCAAACCGTATTCTTGTTTTTATTTG
>DWPT01004632.1:0-13020 GCA_018251895.1 Agathymus mariae mariae | reverse complement strand
ACTCGTTGTTCACCTATCACAGATGTGCAGTAACTTTATTGGGGGTGCCTAATACTTTTGGCCAAGGCTGTATATAACAAGGACCAATCATAGTTGTTCCATAATAAAAGTGTCGTAGTTGCTCTAGTATATTCACTATCGGACATGAGATGATTTCGTTTTAATCGTATAGTTGCACAAGATACAGCGGAACTTACCATTATACACTTCAGGAAGTCCAAAATAATGTTGCCTTCGGGTTTCTTGATAACGTATGTTCTCCTAGCGCTGACAAAAATTACTGTAAAAAATGTATAACACGGAATAAATTACAAATAATTAAAATTTCATAAAAAGTTGCGCTTACTTTTAGTGCAGCCGCGGGAAACGGGGAGGGAGAATGTTCGAAATTCAAGAATCTACCCACGTTTGACTCACGTCAGTTTCTGCAGTCTGTGATAACACTTTATCTTAATTTTTAATGTAATTCGTAGCCCTAGTTGTGTTAAGGATGTCCCATCGTCAATCATTGTCAAAGGCCATTTATTATAACGTGGTATTCGTTTTACAGTTATGTTTAAAAATTACATTTTACGATCATTGATCGAGCTAGCAAGAGAATCGATGTCACTCTCTAAGGAAAATACTAAACTTGTTAATTAGGTCTCCAGACATTTATGACATGTCTTAAGCGCATGTTTCCTTATAGCTGCAGTATAGTTGACACAGGAAATATGGATTTGATCTATCTATCTTCGTATGTAAATGTAAGATCAAAATAGATGACCTCTAAGTTACTATCTGATCTCTATATAACTGTGAGGTCGTTCTTGAGATTACAAAATATATTGTTGTATACGCTACTATCTGTCTGTTTAAAGTTTATATATAATACTTTATGTTTATAGTAATACATAACAAATAGTAACAGGTGTTATGTTGCCTCATTATTATATATGATGCAGGATGTATAATTATGAGAATATACTTTCACAAATTTGAATAATTGCAGTATTCGCATAATTACATGTTTAACATTAGAACAAGGGTGCCTGGAGTTAATTTTTGTAATGTTTTCAGTAGTATCTGATAGCATGGCATGGACATGTATATTTATTTATGCCTACTGTAGGGCAGGCATCTCTTTTCGTAATTACGGACGCACAGAACATAAATTGTATTACATGCTAAGGCAAGTGCTAAAGTTAACATGGAACATAAATGGAATCTCTAAAGCATTCATAGCTAAGAAAGAAACGGTGAATCCGCGTTTTAACCATGACTTAGACTAAGAAAGGATTGGAAGCTTATCTTACTGATAAAACACTACTACTATGCGCTTAATACAGTCAATTTAACGCTTTAGTACTTAAAACAGGTCGGGGCGCTGAATGTTTTCTTATTTTCCGGGAAACTCAGGTTAGCGCAATGACTATTTTTAGTTTGTGATCGACTATTGATTGTTTGTTGTTCATATTATCAACACGGTAGTTACCATTATTGACACATTTTTATAGAAAAGAAGATAAGAGAATATTTACTCACCGATTGAAGCAATCACAACAAGTCCTGGCGCCCCAAATGCTAATGAATAGCAATCTTTATCTCCAAAGCAATGGACATCTGACCGCAAAATTGGTGACACGGTTTTTGCAATAAGACTTCCCACGCACAAGTTAAAATAAAGTATGCTAAAATATATTGCGAGGTATTTATTCTGTTGAGGCAAAATGAACTGATCGCCACCGAATGCTGTCACGCAGGGCTTAATACCTCCAGTGCCCATAGTTATCATAAGTAGACCGAGCATTGTGCATAATCTAAAAACAGAATTAATTTAGACCCGTAGGATTTAATCATTCGACCTGAAATATGAAATAGTGATAAATGCCAAAAAATATCATCTGATAAAGAGGTAGCAACCACTTTTGAAAATATACCTGTTACGTTGACCAACTCACTAAATCCATTGCCGGTAGAAACATTCAATCTACCAAGAAAATACGTCGCTGAATGGAGTATTTCATTTGAATTTAAATATACTACAAAATTAGAAGTAGTTAAAATTTTTCGGTCACTAAAGTTTAAAAGTTGTCAAAGGTAATTTTCTGGAATGTTTTCTGAAATTTTCTTTTTATCAATTTTCTCTCAATTGTCTCAAATAGAAAACCGTTAAAGGTATTTTTTCGCAATTGGTAGGCGATTATGGAGCCAACTACATGAGTTATCATCAGTAGAAAAAACAGTTGCCATTTGAATTTCTTTCAGACACATCAAATATTATTTTCACAGGACACTGAGAAATCTGACTACAATAAAACGCAGTAGTAAATTTAGAGAAATTACTTTAACCTAATATGAATAGAACCTAATATGCGCCATGACTAAAATATTATTAATAAAATAGTCTTCCAACGATGCGTGCATGGTCTCCAGTAACTACTAGCATACTGCCAAAGAGTGCCCGCAGCTCTCCAGCGCTAAATGTTTTAATGCCCTAAAACCAGGCATTTGAAATTGGAGACCACCGTTATTCCGATACAAATTTCGCTTTGTTAAAGTTACACTCGATTCTGGAAAGCAGCCAGAGACACTGAGAGCCTCCCATTTACTTTTCATAGGAATTAATTAAAAACTGAAAACGTATTCCTAACTGCAATTGTTATTCGTTTAAATGTTAAAAGTGGGCAAACTACAACAAAATTTTATTTCACTTTTAATTTTTCAAAGTCGCAATATAATACAAAAACATCCTTGAGAACGTACGAAACAAAACTATTGGCTATTTCATCTTTAAACGATAACTTCCTAATGGTGTGAACTGTTCAAAAATTACGTTTTATAGTATTAAGGGAAAATTTGACATGCCACATTTAAATAAGCTTACAGAAATTAACAGTCAGTTATAATAGGATATAGTACAGGGTGTTCTTTGACCAAGCATTAATTAGCAAAAATTTGCATCGAAATTATGAAAAAGGTAACAACTGTGACATGTGGAATACAAGCTGGTAAACCGAGTTTAAAAATGTAACTTACCGCCCTGGCAGATGTAGCTGTGGAATCGCCGTGACTGCTACCAAAATATTTCCAGCCGCGTACACAAACATCATATACAGAATTGTCCTGAAAAAATATTTTTAAATCAGTTATTGCTAATCTTCTTTTTAACCTAACAAAAACCTGTTTTTTTCTCATTATACTCGTATCAACGTCGTAAAAGGTAAAAATTCTGGTGGTAAGTGTCAAGGCTGCTTACGTCCGTAGCCAGAGATTCGTAATATCAAAGACGTGACCGACGTGTTGTCGGCCGAGAGGGAAACAAACAAGAAAATGTAGCGCTGAGAATATCTACAAACTTTTGTTAGATCATTTCTTCATGTTACGATATATTTCTTGATTCTGTTGACTTCAATCATTCTATTAAATCCGATATTACTGTGCGGAATATTTTTATTATGAAATCAATGGAAGACAATTTAATAATTATTAAATTAAACCGACCTATATTTTCCAAGCCAATTATCGGCCATGATGCCCCCAATGATTGGAAACACATACACAAGTGTATTGAAGACGTGATAAGTTTCTGTCGCGCCATCATCCGAGTAGCCAAGCTTGCTGCGCAGATACAGCGTAAGAAATGCTGCAATATTGTTAGTTTCTATTCAGGCAGGTCGAAAAAACTAATCGATATATTATATTATGACAATATCCGAATCGAAGTTACAGTGCTTCAATAATATTATTTTTTATTAACGATATTCGTTTTTCAGCTCGTAATTCAGCTGTGGTTGTGTTCGTGTAGAAAGAAATATAATTGCAGAGAGATACTGTATAATGAAATGGACGCACTTGTAAAAATACAACCTACATGGATTTGAGCTCTGAAATGGGCGTTCATGTTTTTAATTCTGTGACATTATCTCGAAAAAAAGGCTAAAAGTGCCTACAGGGGATATTCGTTGACAATCTTTCAGATGTTTATTGTATTGTGGTTTTTATAATATACCTAATATTATTCCATAGATTAAACTCATAATAAAAATATATAATTTGATTTAGTTTTTTGTGTTAGCATTAATAAAGTAGAATGTTTTGTATATTGAACTTAGGTCGAAAATCTGTATGAATAACTACTTACTTGTTGTAAATGTGAAATAAGTTTATCTTATTATTTTCAAAATGATGTTTTGAAAAAAATGGCATTGGATGTCAATAAAAGGAAACGCAAAAATAGTATTGTTTGAATCTATAGGTAATTTTATTAATAGCAAAATGGGTATTTCAGAATGTACAAATTAACAAATTTACTATACTATTTCAAATACTTAAATAAATACAAAAAATATTTAAAATACTATTTCAAAATATTTAGGCAAGGCCTCCATTAAAGCAGTAGTTATGCCAAGGTTCTAAAAAATTACCTATTACAAATTTAGAAAGTATACAACTCTTACCTCGCATACCCGAATAGGAAAATCTCTCACAAAACTCGGCAAGCATTATGATAATAACCACCCTTGGAAACCGGTCCTTGTCCTAAAACAACAGTGTTTATGTAGTCTCCAGAGCCGTTTAACAAGCGTGTTCGCTGCTTTGTTTGTGAATGGATTACGCGGTGATGTCACTAGGCGTGTGTACTTTTGCTTTAGTTATGGTAAGTTTTCATATAGTGGATTCTGGGCTACATGAGATGATATTTAAGAGGGTACAAGTGAGCCATTCTCGTTTTTATTTATCGAACTTTTACACATACATAGCCTGGGGCAAGTGCGTAATTCGGAGCCCGGATAGTCTTTGGATGGATGACCGCTAGTGGCACAAAATTTCTCGACCGCTTCCGTGTACCGACGTGTATAGTTCGTAGACCCTAGTGGTTATCATTGAGCTGATGCCTAATGACTGCGGTCGTTAAACCTCGAAGATCTTTAGGCACCGTAAATAATTCCGACATTTAAGTTGGTCACTAACTCCTTCACCAGTATCGTGAAGCAGAATGGTGAAGTTCGCTCTAGGTTCACTCAAGTATGAGGCGGGACTTTCCCTTCAATGACCGGAATTGAAGCTTTATACGCAACATTATTAATGGATTTTTCAACTTCATTATTTATTATAAACTCGTACGTGCCTATGCACACGAATGTGTATACATTGATCACAATAAAGTGTAACCTGTTCTTAAGTTTTCGGTCTAATCATAAATATGCGGAGCAAGAATGGGAGCAGTAGTGTTAATTTAAGAGAATTGCCAATTAAACTGTCTAATGTTCCAATTTAAACCTAGACCCTTGACTTAACGTGTCTTCTACTGCCTTTTACTTTCTTCATTACGTGCAGCTACGAAATTTTATTCAACGTAACGAGTTTAATAACACAAAATGTATAAAATCTATGCAATATTTCGCGTGCAAAGCCAGAAAGTGAACATAGGGAAAAGTTGATATATGACGACTTTCTTCATTCCTTATAAGTGTAAAACACCTTTATTTCTTCTCAATCTTTTTCACAAATCTATTTGTTTCAGAAGGGTCAAAAAATAATTTAACATTAGGATAGTAAAGATTATTTGACATCATGATTCGGTGCTAAACAAACTGATACTGACCGGCTTCAAGTCCTGATAGTTTACATCCTTTTCCAAATCCTTGCACATTATTGTAAACGATCACACTCACTACGTTAAATAACGAAATGAAAATCATTGACATTGTCGTAACAATTTATATAAAATCTAAGACAAACATAAGCGATATGATACGACTACGTATTTGCTATTAATATACAGCCACGATATAGACAGACAGACAAAATAAAAGTGATTTACATTTTATGATGTCGGCACATTCTAATATACTCTTTCAAACCCAATCAAGCGAGACGTCTAGACAGGATAAATGTCTTAGGTGCGACGTGGTTTCCTATCTTTACCAGTTCAAGTAAGAGTGTTGAGGGTAAGTGCATTTAAAAATATAATACTACTTATGCTGAAAGCATTTTGTTACTATTTTCTGTCAATAGATAGCCACGCAGAAGCTAAGTATTGGTAACATTAAAGGCTTTTTGTCAACATTAAAGGCGATAAGCCATTGTAGATCTTGTACTTACTGATCAGTAGCGATTTGATTCTAAGATGTTCTAAGATATTCAAAATCATTTAAAAGATTTGCTCCAGAGGTTCTTCCGCCGTTTCTGCTCCTTCATCATAACGTCATATCATCATATCGAAACGGTAATAAGAGCAAAATATTGAACATCATAAGTGTATTGGTAATTATGCAAGTAAGTTAAATTTTAATTTGAGTTTAATATAGGGCGCTAAACATGCAAAGCTGCTGAAAAATCTCCTAATAAGAAAACAGTAAATCGGAGAAGATAAAAGCTTCACTTGTTAATTAAAAAGCATTCAATTAAATCGTGAGAAGGCAGAGTTCAGCACCGGAGAATGCAATGTTATTTATCCTTTAGCAATAGCAGTAATAGTGGCAATGTGCAGTAGTCATTTGTTCTTTCGTTCCATTTATTCATCCTGTCAATCGATTAATTGCATTTTACACTTTCTTAATACGATCCTCGAAAATCTTCAATTAACCTCACTCACAAATCTTTTTGCTGTATATCCCATACATGTTTTGTTGTATATCCCATAAAATATGTGTAATTAAATGAAACAGTTGCGGTTTGAGTATTTTTTGGATTTCTAACCTATTGTCATTCGTCATTATTAATATCACAATCTGTGGCCATGATGGTTTTAAACACAGATTTTTCCACAAGCAATATATGTTTTTGGAGAGTCCGAAGTCTCAATCTACACACATAATAAAATTGTAACTGATCAGCTTCTGTAAATTAAGGTTATATGAGAAAAAATATTATGAGGGGTCTTTATTAACGCAATAGAACCCAAAAACAATAGTTGTTTGAATTTTGTCTGTTTGTCGCTAGTTAACAATAATTAAACAATAAATAAAATTAAACAATAAATAAATAAAATTAATATTAAACAATAGTTGTTTCGCGCTAATCTCAGAAATGGCTTATCCGATTTCGTTACGGTTTTCACTAATGTATTGAAGTAAGTGACACTTCATATTTAAAGTTCGTTGCATGTATGTATTTCTAATTCACAGAACGAGAAAATCTTAGATCTACAACATACAGATGCTATTTCAAAGTAAGTTTTTCTAAAGCGAAGTGAGGGCAGTTTGCTAGTCTAGAAATATATATTTTTTGGATTCTAACGGACACATGTAATTAATACACTAAGTTATATAAAATTAACTTAATTAAATGTATACAGGTTCTTGGAGCAGAACTATTTTGATATTTTCCGGATGTTTTTAGTCCAAACCTAAAATCTAATTAAAAGTTACGGTGGTGATTTCAAGTGCCGTAAAAGTTTATTTTGTTCGGAACCTATATATATGTAGTTAAATACCAATAAACATTTGCGAGTGTATATCATTATAAAACTAAACCGTTAGTTAGACATTTGGATCTGGCCGTGCAGTTGTAATTATCCTTGATGGCATTTCTGTCCTTGTTCTAATTATATGCGCAAAGATTAAAGTTGTCAAAATAATAAGTTTATTAAAATTTATAGATTTTATGTAATTAGTAAACCTACAGTTAAAAGCAAATATTGTTTGTGTGCGTTGAGGAAAATATTTGAATGAATTTACGTAGTTCTTATCAAAACAAATGATAAAGTTATTACGATAGATACGGAGAATGACTGAGTTAGTAAATATCTCTATGAGTAAACGATTGCAACGCCTTACGTTGGAAAAAAAATATTTAATATTTATTGTAAAACAATAAACTACTCTTAAGCCACCAGTGGAAAATTAGCATGAGCTAAAAATACTCAATAAGAACCTGTTATTGTATGTTTTTCAGTTAGCTGATTATTAGTTGATATATTGGCTGGACAGCATTGAAAGCTGTTTCGGGAAATACGTCATATGAGCTATTAAAAAAATGCTGGCGAATGACGTATTACTTTAACAAAATTACATTTCGAGCGCAGGAAGCTAGGTAAGTTATAGACTGTTGGAAACGTCTTTGTCCAAATTCAGTGAATGGAACAAGCTGAAATTAACATACGTACAAAATTCAGTGTTTGTAAATAAAATAATTTTGATTTCGGGAGATAATTTTGGGGGAAATTGCTAAATAAAATAATTGTGACCACACCACATAAGAGATTTTTTTATTCCTAAATAGATCTATCTCTATTCACTAGTGAATAAAATTAATGAAACGATACTGCCATTATCGGTCCTCAGCTTTGTCACCTGGCCCTGTCCAGTGGACGAAATCTTTGCAAACACTTTTACAAATGACGGAAAACGATTACAAATATGTATATTTTCTTTCAAAGTCCGAATTCCTCGAGCGAGTAAACTTAATAACTCCATGAGATTATTTGAAAATATGTCGAGAGCCAATCGAAAAGCCGGGTAGATGTCAGTTTTCATCGAAAAGATAAATAAAATATTTTATAACTTTTTCAAATTCAAATTCAGAATCATCTAATCATGTAGATATTCTGTAAACACACTTATGCACGTAATTTTTTGCTTCTACTAGCGATTCGGAAAGGTGCTTTAACAACGAGTAGAAGAATCGGCGAAAGCACATCTTTTAAACAACACATGGTAGTGCGGAACTGGTTTCGACACTGTTATTTCCAGCGTCCTTGTCATTTATATATTTACCTATACTGTTATATCCTCTGCCTATAAGCTGTATTTTAATGCGTCGCTTAAAAGTTCCAATGGGCAACTCACGTATAAAATTTGGAACCTTATTGTAAAAACGAATTCCAAGGCTCCAAGCCCTTTCAAAGAACGCTGACCCTTTTGAAGACGATATGATGAGGTGAAGACGTATCCAAATTATGTCTATTTTTCGTTTAATAATAGTGTGTATCACTTTTCTGCTTGTACGTATTTTTTTAAATAAATACGTACTATATATAAATATATACTATACATAAATTTATTAATCTCTTCTCCTTCGTATCCATCGCCAAAACTTAAAATGAATTGATAAACTTACGGTATAATGATTCATTTGTAAAATTCACAATAAATTTCATAACTCATTCTAATACGTTTCATTTCTTGAAAAATTTTCGTCACAGGGATTTAAGAAATTGAGAAATAAGTCCTAAACTTACCCCATTGAGGATTGTGGAAGGACTACTGGCGCCTTAAGTATTTGTAGTAATTCTAAAGTTATTCGACAGCCTTAAACATACCTCACCGACTGTCATCCAAGAACCTCAGCGACTGTTAACAACTGACAATCAAAGTCGGGACTGATAGCTTTATAGATAAGCAACGAGGAACACGGGAAATGTCGTCCAACTACTGTCCGGGCTTAGTTTACCATTTACGATTGACAAAAATCGCAGGAATACGAACGTTTCATTACATAAGCCATATTAAAAAAATAATTTATGAAATCGGTTGTCAGTTCCAGATTTCCTGTGTTCATATTATACATTTATGAATAATATTATGTTCACGGAATTATTACAAAATTTGTTTTTAAGTTATGTAAAAGTGTATGCAATTCTGGGGCCGCTATCCTTGTTTTTCTATTGCACTACGGATGTCTTATGGAAATTTGTTTTTGAATTAAATCCACTGGTTGGTGTTTGATTCATTGTATTTGTATTCATACAAATGCGTATATGCGTAATTTACATCCAAAAAAAAAAACAGAATAATTGAAGTTTATGAAGTCAGTCAAAATAATATGAACATAAAAATAACGTCGAAAAAGTTTGCTATTATACTATGGGTGACCATAAAATTTCGTTGTAATTGGGTCTTTGCGTGCTATGGGCACATTAACGATCCTTAATTGTCTAGCAACTGTTGAACAATATATTATAGTGATAACAGTCAGACGACTGGTCTGGTTGAACAAATGTGTACTACTCTGATTTATTATTTTAAGACGTGTAACTTTGGTATGCAAAATTCGAATCTCCGCCGATAAAGTAATAAATTTGTTAATTAGCGAAGGAAACTTTTAGCGGTCGTTCCATTACTGCGTAACCTGGATGATGATCCGATCTGCACAACCATTTTGGCTGCACGTAAAGAGTGCTTGAGTAAATCTGAATGATAACGAACGTGAAATATCAGTAAAAACACAAAAATCGTGAGAACATTTAACAATTATAACGATTACTAAGTTTCAATTAATTGTAAATAGTTTCAAGTATATCTATCAAGTTCAGAAAATCTTTAATTGATTATCCACTTAAAACTTTAACATATTTGTGTAATAAGAAACTTCGTAGTATTTATGAGCGCTAAAATTCGGTGGTCTATTATGCCGCTTTTATAGCAAGGAACGTTAAATATATCACAACACCGAATAGTAAATTAGTGGGTATTACAATAGTGTCGTAATTCTAGGTTTAATCTATTTTATTTAATAACATTTTTATGGTTTAATGCACGGTCATCATCTGATGGTAAATGGGCTACTCATGCTCATGGGCTACTCATGCTCATGGGCTTCATTTGTAGCATCAGAGGCATAACATACGTCGTGGGTTAAGAAGGAAACGATAAGTCACTTAAAAAGTGGCTATTCATGACTCGTTAAAAGTACGTCACAGTTGATTGCAGAGTGCATGTGGTATGACGATAAAAGCTTTACTACACACGAGTGGTAGGAATTGAATGGTAGGAAACCAGCAAGTTCTATCAGGAGAGATCTGGTGTTAAAACTCATCCATTGGCTAGCAGGATGTGCTACTAGCAGGGAAGTTTAGTTTCGACTTAAGGTGATTAGAATTCCATACAAAATATTTAGAACTAGCAACTACATTTCGCTTCACTTCGGCAAATGTATTAGCTACTGACGTGAAATTATTTATTATTTTTATCTTCTTTTTTAATATTTACAGACTAATGCAAAACATATTATACAAAAATTATTTGAATACGACCAACCAAAAAAAATACACTCGAACATGAAAACTCTTTCTTTTTTGAAGTCAGTTAAAAACTATCATAGTTAATATTATGTAGAATTAAATTATTTATTTAAAAAAATTAGTAAATCACACCAAAAATATCGTATTTCTTATTTAAAATTACTAATGTTTTCATAATGTCCGTTTGATTTTCCCGCATCAATACAAAAGTATGTATCTACTAGACGTTTTATAACTGTTCGAAATATTCGCTTCAGCGAACGAAATTCTGAATTAGGTGCTTTTTGAAACAGTAGAAAAAGTGTGCCAAAGCATACATAACGAGTGTTGTAAATTACAGCTCTCAGCTACATGCTGCGGAAAGTTTTTGAGTGCGGGGACCTATTGTTGCATATTACTCTATGCCACGGCATACGTATCTTATTGTAGATTCTGATTGTACCTGAAGTCCTCACAGGTCGATGACGTATGTCATTAGTCTTTATTAAAATATCGTAATCAAATTAAGGCTCAAATTACTTTCTTATGTTAAAATTTACTACGTGTGACAAAGATAAATTTAAATTAACACACTGAGCTAAGGCGTTGTTGCCTTATTACGTTTTAGGAGAATTGTCCTTCTATATTAATTACCGAGTTTCGTATTCACGAGGAAAGCATTAAAACTATATTTTACAAAAAAGTAAATGAATTTTTAAATTCTGAAATCGAATGTTAATTTTTATTGGAATACTTTTCCCCATAGTTGGAAATGTTACGTCAAATTATTTAAAATTAAATTCATTCAAATTTTATTCGAAACCTGTTTGGGACATCTCAGTTCAGTTTTGAAGTACAATTTGTAACATTTCATTGAACCCGGACCCCCCAAAAATCGAACCAAGTATACTTTAATGTTTACTAAGAAGGAAATCAAGTTGTAAATTGCATTTAAGAGTAGCATTTCAAATTACAGCGTCATTTTTCAAGGGGGCTTGTTGCGACAAATTCGCTGAGAGTGACGAATAGTCTCGCCACTATTGTAAGTCCGTAGAATTGTGCACTGCGGCAATATCCACTCATGACATTTTCTTGATTGATCATCTCTTTTCCTCATCAATCTTGATAGCCTGTTTTTGTCGATCGTTCAATGCTGGAAATGATATTATGACCGGTCTGGACTTATAAGTTTAAATAGTTATGTATATTTTAAGGCCGTCGGCCGTGTTGTACCAATTTCCTCCATAGTGGTCACATAGTGTTGTTACCTCGCGTCCAATCCGACACAGATATTTGTCGAAACAGCTATCTTTTCTCATTTGTGTCCTCATGTTGGTGACTGTACCTTCACGTCTCTCCAGCATCCACAATTACCGTGCTCAGTCCTGAAATATAAGTGTTCATTAATATTTTTCGCACTTAACAAACTCAGTTTAGGTCCATGAACTAATTCACCAAATTAATAACGGCTAAATAAACAATGGTAGTAACAATAAATTGTATTTTGGTGGCGGTTTTCTTTTCTGGATTCAAAGAAATTCTGGAATTTCATCTGAAATTATCGGCGCCCCTGGAAATAGCCCAAATGCCTTTCCCGAATTCCAAACTCTACCAACTTGCCTTCCTTGAAAAAAATCGACAACCTGCAGAAAATAAAGTAACTAACCTTGGCTTTATCGTTACATTTACAACGATTGGTTAAATTGAAATGCATTGAAAGTAGAAAATAATAATTGAAGAACTTGTTTTCCCTCACTTTATTGCAACAGCTCACAGCGTAAGCCGTGGTAGCGTTGTGATGTAATGCCCGCAAATCTAACACTCTCTACAACTGAACCTACCACAACTGTAGCAAGTATTTTGAAACAGTTCAATTAATTATAATCATTTATCGTATTGTAAACATTAGTTTTATTATTATTTATTGAAGTTCCTGGTAGAACAGGCTGTCGTAAGAGACGACAGAAGCCAGCCCATTTGGTGGTAGGGCCTTGCGTAAAGATTATATTAACAATCTTATTATTAAGTCGTTAATATTATTATTGGTATTATTATCTTTCCGTGAAGACTGCCTGGCTAGCTACCACCCTCCT
>DWPT01004631.1:0-13021 GCA_018251895.1 Agathymus mariae mariae | reverse complement strand
CTTTTAAATGCTTTACTTATAAAGCGTCGTCTCAATTTGGATTTCTCGCTTTATAATTTATGGCACCATCAATTTATCGTCTTCCTGAAATTGTAAATTCATATTTACAATTTCAATTTCATCTTTGTCAGGCCGTTATTCTGACTGTTCTCGACTTTTCTGTTCCACGTCATCGACATGACAACGTTTCATCATAAAGACCTACATTTGAGTCAAAAGTGTATCGCTACTTCGGATAGGTAGCTGCTTTAATATATTAAAATTCCAATCACGACAAGGAAGTAGAACTGGTTATAATTTTTGATTGATTGCAATTATAACAAATTATATTTAGGTAGCAACAGACACCTAGTATCCTATTGACATTTCGAACAGCCATGCGGTTTTTATTTCTTTGTTACTTATTTCAATCAACTAAAAATTGTTGCAAAAATGTGTATGCATTATAAACTTTGTACAATATTTACTCAAAAGCGAAATAACATTAGTTTGGAAGTAAAAAAAGCTTTGTATATAATGGAATTCTAGAGCAATACGTTATGCGCTCCCCTAAAACGTAAAGGGATTTTTATTCACCCAGTGATCACTTTAGAATTCGCACTAATAGATATCTCTGCGCATAACCAAACATAGAACAAATCGTGAATAGTATGTCGTTAGTGCTCTGGGCTAGCATTTGTTCTATCATAATTTGATTTTAAATGCCAGTGTCCATATACAAATAAAATACATGTAAAACTACGTAAATAATTGCTTTATGAAAGCTTTCACAAACTAGTGGAAAATCTGAAAGAAACTGCAGCTTTGTAGGTTAATCGTCATACTCAAAACTTGGCTCCTACTGAGGTAAATAAAAATTAAAACTGATTCACATCGTTTTTGTTTCATTCGATGCGAATATCACGTTGTCAATTTCGGAAATATTACGTTGACGTAACTCACACCGACCGCAATTTTTTTTTGTTACAGGAACTGGAAAAACGAGAATCTTATGTTACTCAACAGTTATGTTTGTTTTAATAATGTCTTTCGGCACTCTTTCTGTGTTAATTTACGTCATGTTTCTATGACACACAACATAGACTCCGACCGAAATGTTTGTTTAATTACGACGCATGATTCATGCGCGAAGGAGATCACCGACTGACACTAATAATGTAGAAGGATTTCAAGCACAGATATGACTCAATCGATAAAATCTACCTAACTATCGTGATCAACTCAGGTTCGTTGGATTCTGCCAATCGTAAGTGGTCGAATGAGTTAGGCAACTTGAGAGGCGGTTGCGAGTTGAATTGGTGACTGCAAGTGGTTAAATTTCTTACGTTTCTCTTACTTTTGTCCTTTGGACGGCATGTTATGTCGTTAGATATAGAACATTAAACAAACTAGGATAGCAAATAATTAAGCCATATTGGAAGGCGTTTGGCCGAAGAAGTTTCGACCCTTGGATTCGCCACTAACCCCTCCGTACAGGAGCAGTTCGATTGAGTTTAAGCTTCGAGCCTCCTCAATTACAACGAGCGACCTACTGTAGTGGGCTAATGAGGTTGGACCCTAAGTCAATGATAAAGAAATTAGATGTAAATTATTTACAGACTGTGTAAAACTTGAACCACTGCCTAGGCATAGCAGTCAAACTGTGTACTCACATTTCACTAGAGTTAACCTTCTCGCAAATGACAGGTAGCTGGCTCAGGCTGAGATGTGTAGCGTTCAACATACAGGACTTGTCACCGTAATGCAAATCTTCGGCTGTCACCTTTGATGTTGTACCTTTGAATACAAAGAAAAAATTTGTATTTATAATTTTTATGTTAACATATTGTGATTAGTAAATGTAGCTTGTACATAATATGTATTTGTTGGTTGTTGATCGGTACTTCCAACATGGCGTCCGACCGCCGAAGTTAAATTCGGGACTCTAGAGAACCCTCTATGCCCGGGCGTTATATTCAAGGGGGTCAACAGCCCCGTCGCGATGTATGTCCCCGCTGTTGTTTTCACGGTTTTAAGCAACTTAGTAATGCATGGTGTTATCTGGTAGGCGTAAAATAGTGAAAACAATGTACCATAATTTAAAATCTAATTTAAAAACGTAACAATATTTCTCGATTAATTTTAAGGGATACTAGCTTATTTAGAGTTCTACCTTAAACGTGAATGGTACTCAGATTACACAAGAACATACGAAGCACAATGACTTCCAAAGACGGGGACTCATTGCCTCGTTTGGGGTGTCCTTTATTCTTGGGAGGTGGTGTCCTTCATACTCTTTTTTTTTTACATAGAATAAGTTAATACTTGACATTAATCCCACCTGATGGAAAGTGGTGATGAAGTCATAAGATGTTGAACGCATTAACTTATAAGTACCTATTATTCACTCAATCACTAATTTATCGTAATGTATAATAAGAGCGTCTTCACGGCCAAGTTCATCCATACTGGGTAACTTCAATGAACTGCGACAAAATAACCAATCTCTTTTTACGTCAAGTTAATTTCGTTACCAAGGTCGGGCAATGTCACGGCCGTTGGCGCAAAAACACGGTTGTAACACGGTGTTGTAATGATTGGTGATGCTATGTGCGCGGCGAATTTTTTTGTCCTGCGTTCCTGATAGGTAACACGCGCTAGTAGCGGCATATATATCTATACGTATACAATTAGCCCGTTGTTGCCGAAACGGTAGCTAGTCACCAGTATCAAGTCCCGAAAATAAAATATCAGGTAGAAATATAAGACTCAGATTCGACCTGATAATTAAATAAATATAAAATAACATTTTATATATATTGTTAACTCGTTTTGTTAATTCATTTCTACATTGTTGTTCGTAGGATGTTATGTTTATGTGGATATTAAAATGCTTTTTAAATTGTCTGTTCAATAAAATTGAAATTATCTTTAATGGACGACGAATGGGTAAACAAAACAAATAGTTTGGGGAACGCTGTACTACTTAGTTACTAATTGTCAAAACTAAAGTAAAAAGTGGATGGTGTATATTTATCCTGAGATCTTAATTAAATCTTACTTAACCGATCTGTTTTCTAATTTTAAAAATAATTAAATGCTGAATTTGAGTAGTCATCACGCGTCATCACATACTAAGCAGTAGCATGGTGTATACCTACCTCTATGATTAACTACAAATAAGACTAGTCCTATTTGATGTAGAATAAAATTGTTAGTCACTGAATGTATACTATATTTACGATCTACTGTTTTAGAAACAAATCATTACACGATACGATAAATCCGCCTAAGGTACTTTTTTTGTTTCTTGCTCTATAAATATGCAATAATAAGTGTCAATCTATAAATGTTGATTGCCTTCACAAGTAATTAAGACACATGTACGTGGCCAACGACTTAGCTTGAATTTTATATTTCACATCAAGCCAATCTTCAAAAAGACTTAAACGACCTGACGACATTTTTAGCCAACGCATCATCATAATTCGACGTTTAGCAAGTTGAAACACGTATACTGCGATTTAGGTCAATAAACCAAATCAAGTGCTCTATGTAACGTTTTTATCGAATGGCGGTCTAGGATGTACATAGCCACACGTTTGTGGCCGTCATGGGGATTATGTAAATAACACTGTATTCAAATTACAAGAGCCGTAATGTTGTAGGTGGTTCGGTTACCAATATTTAATTTAACTCTATATTTTGTAGGTAGACTAGGGTGGCAGATTTCATTGACTTTCCTGACTTTCCAGTATAATTATGTGAGCGTTACTACTAGCGATTCCTCTCTAAAGTAAATGTATATAATAAATATAATGTATATATGATTTCTAGTAGCGTTACAATATTTCAATTAAGTGTTTGTTTCTATACTGCCTATCTCATATTCTCACCAACACCCAGGGTTGACTGGTAGAGAATGCTACTAGGCATTAAGTCTCCCACTGTACAACCAAGAAAGGGTATCTCAAAAGCTTATCAAAAAGGATAATTAACAACCATGTTGCTCAATTCGTAGTGATCTTGCTTACAAAGCAAGGGCTGCCGTTTCATTTCCCGGCCCCCGCAGACAAATGAATAAAACAATTGAATTAGTTTTTAAATCTAAGATTGTTGCCTTAATTGTGTATCCCTACGTCATTCAAAGATTCCTAGCCTGGAGAGAGTGAGCTGAGTTTATATTGGGTGTATTATAAATGTTAATATTTAATTAAACTTTTGAAGGTATAAAGGTGAGAAGCCTTTTGATCCTCTTGAGATAACGTGACATCTATGAGACAGCATGTTATATATTATATTACGTACATACTTAATGGAAAATGATGTTGATAAATAATAATTGCATACTTTCTGTGTTCTCAATACCATGCCTCCAAATTTTATTTCTCAGGTAAGCTCCGAGGTCCCTAAACATGAAGCTAATAAATTCCGCTTAAATATCACTTGTATGTATACTACTCTTCATCTTCTACGGAACCCCGAGCAATCTTACCTATTAAATAGTGACCAAGTTCTCCGAGAATATAGCCGACGGACACCAGCCCCAGCACGTACCACTTGTACATGCTCTGCATTTTCAACCAAATACCGCCTTGAAACATGGTTGGTTATTCTGAAACAAATACAAGTTTTTTATTAAGTCTAACTGGGAATAGCGTTTCTGCCAGGTTATGAGATTTAAGTTGGATCAATATCTACATATAAATATTCATAATGAAACGTAAAATGTTTTACCATAAACATATAATTTGCTAATTTGACGTTTACCTGACATTGATATCACCATATATCGTGCATGTAGTGCTGCATTTGATTAACATTTAGCAACTGTTAGGAATTTAATAAAATTTATATTAGAGAAATATCTCGTTACGGTTATGAGTTGAAGCGTATTAAAGTTGACAGAAACATGATCTCTGCCTCTTTTACTCTTGGCTCCACGATGTCACACTGCTGCTGAAGTATATATTTTCAACTAATGCAAAATAATTAGTTAAAAATAATGATATACTGACTACAATATAACAGCACATATAATATGTATTAAGCTAACGCCGAACACAGCCTGTTATTAGTGTGATTGTGATCAATCTCGTCTTTCATTGTAACATGTAAACAAATCTTTCCCTTTTATATCTGTAATCTATTGTCTGTGAATATATCTTAATATTTTTTTTACAACTTTTTGCTTAATACATACAGTTTTTTTTTCCATAAAATAAGTTAATCCTTGACAACAATCTCATCTGGTGGTAAGTGATGATTAAGATTAAGTGTAGTAGAAGCAAAAAATTGACGTGCATAAGTGTATTTACAGAATACCTATATGATTAAATGATTTTGAATTTGAATTAAGTTTAAGATGTTGAACGCACTAACTTTTGAAAGTTAATCATAACGAAAGAAATTCCAAAAAGTTATTCATAACGTTTTCAAAATATAGTACGTTATAAGCATTTTTCACCCATACAAAGCAAGAAAACTCTTAATATTACCACATTAGACACGATACAAATGTATGCAACCGGAACTAGCAAATGTCCGTAGCCATTAAATTAAGTGATCGATTGTCTATTTAGAAATGTACTAAAGCATTCGGCCTTCTACTTAGTAACTACGAGTCAGTTACCCCCGGGCGCATAACCGTCTGGCAAATTGATCAATCTGGCAGTATTATATCCTGAAGTACTTACTACTTGAGCGAGCGAGCTTCGCTCAGATGTAGGTTTTTTGTAAAATCGAGTTTTTTCGAAAAACATATTTAGATAGAAACCGTTAAATTCAACTAATTGAATATATTCATATTTGGATAATGTAATACAACGCTATCGGACAAAAGTTTTCCGATTCGGAGTGATTTTTGAGTTCACGACATGGCGCTCTCTAATAAATAGTTACAAAAAATGTATTTTTATGTGTCTTTCCGAAAAACCAACTTTATAGGTAAACTTAAGAATCAAGACCTAAATCTAAAAACACAATTTGATGCTAATCTTTAGATTCGTTTTCGAGATACGCCAAATAAATTCATATTTATATACTACATAAAGTTGAAAGTTCTGTCTGTTTAAATTTTACTGTCATTTTTTCTGATGAATATTTGTTTTATGACTCCTTGACCCAAATTCCACCATTTAATAAAATTTTGTCTTTCCGTCTGTATGTCCTCAACAACGTCTTGACCGACCTTTTTTTATAGTAATAGCCGACAAACGAGCAAACGAGCCACCCGATGGCAAGCAGCCACCGTCACCCATGTATACCTGCAAGACCAAAGGTATCACTGGTGCGTGATGGTGGTGGCCAGGAAATGAGAAGGCAAAAAAGAAGGCAGAATGAAACGACATCAAGGCGACCTTGATGAAAATTACTATAGGAAGAATATGTGATTGTGATTGTTACCATAAAAAAAAACATTATATTCGTGGTTTTTCGATAGCGATTTTCATTTATTCCTTTCCACGTGTGTGTGTGCGCCATAATAGTACTATGTTTTTTTTATGTACATGTTACGTAATCTAGAGATGGCTAAAACGGTCACCAGTTATATACTCGTAGTTAACCGTGTAACTGTACTTAATTGACATTGTATATTTTTGATCTATGATAAAATTAACGAATGAACATCGTGAGTTGAGGGAAAACTTTATAAAATCCCAATTCAACTTTATTTTCCTAATAGGATAATTAACACAATTTAAGTGCTAGTGAAGCTCAGGTCTACCGTAAACCACGGCGTTGACCTGGATGCAAGACAATGTAGCAGATCGCGTGCCATTGTCATGTCAGTTAAAGTGCACGCGATACTTTGTTGTTATTACCATCTACATGTTTGTTAATAAAGATATGTTCGTTGGTTTTCAGAATAGACGGAACGGAGACATCAAAGGATTAGAGGACGTTTATACATGTCTTTTTCATACGCTCCTGTTGTTTGATGTAATTTTTTGATTAGTCGTTCACAGATAATCGACAGTAGTATCGTAGGTCGAATTTTGTTAGTTGGCTTGTATGCGGAGGTTGATCTCCGGAACCACGTGACCTATGTGAAAAATCCTTTTACTATTTGTAAGGTACATTATATAGGCTGTTTATTAAATGTACCTGTATATTAATTAATTGTTAGTTCTGAACGCTGTCGGGACGGGCGTTAAAAATAGTACAGATTGATCCATCCGTAAAATCCGATTTTGTTTACTGATTTTTTTAGGAAACTGCTTAAATAATAATGGAACATCATTTTATTAGTGTTTTTTTCGGTCGTGACTCGCAACTCGTAACTCGCAAGTTTCTTGATTATCGAAGATTGTAATTGACTGTTCAATTAATGTGGTCCACAGCAGCAATTATACATGTTTGTTCTATAGTATAGCAACACTGCTGTGCTCAGTAGGCGCTTAGATTTTACATGGTAGAGTAAGTCGCCGAGATTCGAGGTTTCCTGAACTTAACCACCAGAAACGATATTAAAGGAGAGAGATAATCCTCAAATTATTTGTTATACTAATTAATATAAAAATATTTATATATATATTTCTTATGTGCGGGTTGTATGTCCATGAACTCCTCCTAAAAGACTGAACCGATTTTGATAAAAAAAATTGTGTGAGTTCAAGGGGATTTGAGAATAGTTTAGATTCACAATTTGGTCCACTGGAAAATGTTTTTTTTTTATAGGAATTTTTCCACTTGAAATTTTCGAATTAAAGACGTGTATAAAGAAAGTGTATACAGGACAACGTCTGTCGGGTCCGCTAGTATTATAATAAGTTAAATTAAATATGAATTATTGAATATAGAACTTAAAATTTAACAGGAAATTTAAAGAACGGACATTACATCGGACGAGTCTAACATATAACATGTAATTAGTATTTTAAATAAATATGTGAATAATAGTGCTTATATCCTGCAAGTGTATTAAACATTTGAACACGCAAAATTAATGGCGGGGTAAATAAAGTCGTTATATATTGTTCTGTCACTTGACCTTGAACTTAGTACGACAGATTATATAGGTACTATTAATAAATCGACTGTTTTGTTTTGAGTTATGAACGGTCGCGCATCAATAGCAATATTTACCTCGTTGTAATTATTTGCAATAAAAATTAAACTTCCTTATCCGAACTCGTTTTTATACCTGTGGATTGGTCATGACTTTACAATCAGTAACATATATAGGTAATTGATCTGTTAGAATAATTGATATATTTATGTATTTTTTTTTACCATTTATATCTGCTTACTAGCTGCGCACGAGTTGAGGCAACAGCTATTATTGGTCTCATAGCCCGCTGTGACTAATTAATTGATTCTGATATAAAAAATAGATTTAAATCTACTCTTTTCAATAGGCAGTTAAAATAAATCTGCCAATTTATATGCTTATAAGGTACCTTACTTTTCTTTTACGTCAACGACTTTAGATCAACATTTACCATTATAGACGTTGGCTTGACTAAAATAAAAAGTAATGTCATATTTGAAATTTTAAACTCAATGAAAATATAGAAAAAGTAGGTCCTGCGCGAAGATGTTTCTTTTTCGGTCGGAGAAATGTTGACTACGGTTATTGAACATTTTACAGTGAATGCCACAATAGGTAGTATGTAATATGCGTAAACAATTAAACATATTTGATCAACATAAAGGCAGTATTGTCCAATGTGAGTTGTAATTTTACTTTTCTGATTGTGACCTAAGGCCATGCGACTTTTGATCCAACGTTTGGGAAATGGTTGTACTTTTTTGCATACTGAATATTCATATTTAATAATAGTTTAAAAAAACTTTTGTTATAGTGACAAGAATTACACGAATATGATATACAAAAGATAGTTGACAAAATGTTCATTTTCTTAATTATATTATTGCAAGATTTAAGAAATTTGCTTGTAGATAAAGAACTTAAGTTTATTTACGTAGGTATCTATTCATTGTCGTCAAATAAATTATCACAATTCATTAAACAATTATTAGTGCTTATTACAATTAAATGTTATGTAATTTTAATTTAATTATTATTATTTTAATTATCTAAGCTGTATTGATAACATAAATAAATTAATCGATGGAGAAAATTAATAAAAATTGTATAATTTCATGATCAGCTAACTCATGATTTTGTTTCGAATACGCCTTACTTTCCAAAATAGTCATGTACCTACTAAGTTCATAAGGATGTCATATGACTGCACTATGGCCAAATGACTTCTGATGATGAGATGAAAAAGATACCGGAACTAGTATAAAAGCATAACGGAAGGCAAAAGTGTAATCTATGTTTAGTAGATAATTTGTGTTGTGTTGTGTCATAAAATGCTGATGCTATTAGAGTTTCCCCTGGAGAAATGTTACGCAGATAAACGGGTATGCGCACTTGTAATTTTTTTTACACGAATATTATATGAGCGCAGCAAATAACTTGTATGTAATCTTTTTGAAAACAAAGTAATGATTAAAATATTCAGAACCTATTTACGTAAAATATATAAAATATATTTTAACTGAACAATTCTGTAATCGCGGAAAGTTACAAAAATCCATTAAGCTATTTAAGAATCTGTTAACAAACATGAAAATTGTAACCATAATTTTTGAGACATTTTATTTTTACGTTATATATGACATAAAACGAGTCAAATAATTGCGCACTACATTATTTCCATTAATATCACTAACATTGAAAATTTCCGTTTTCTTTAAGGATTAATCAACAAGGAAAATACCCATAACAATGACTATCAGGAATTGCAACTTCCTTATTATTAATTTACAACAGATTATCAATACTTATTAAATCAATTATGTAGACTAATACTTTTATAAGCCTTCGGTACCAGGTGGTAATCTGATACAGATCAACAAAATAAAAAACCTGTCACACTGTAGATTATAAAATAACTTAGCCGGCGTAAAACCCTGGAACGCAGTCATCAAATTATCTTGTCATTCATACTCATTGTGTTTATCCAATGAACCATATAATTTGAAATCAGCAGTTCTGTGATTAGCTTATTTTTTGCCTCTTATTTATTACAGCGAAAATAAAATATTGCAGTAGTTCATTGGTCCCGTACACGGTGGATGATTGATTTAAGCGTTTAACCACTTGCCACAACTTGACCTACTAAGGATCTCGGTTTTAATAGACTATATACTAGTAGGGCGAAAAATTAAATAAAACGCTCATACATCCACATCACCACACCAGAATTTTGTTTTTTTTTGTGGCGTAGATCTCGCATGACCTCGTCTGACCTTGCTTGATAGGCAGGATCACCACCAACTGGGCTGCATGGAATTATAGATATTTTTTTAGATTGCACAGATCCTATTTAATTATAATGATCGATGGTGTGCCACGCGATAGCAAAGTGAAGAGGAATTACTCAATTTTATTTTATATTAACAGCCGACAGTTAACAGCCAGACAGACCATTTGATGGTAAATGGTCACCGACGTCAAAGGAAGTGGGAAACAAAATTTTGATTTTGAAAAGAGATACACTTTACGGTCGATTGTAGCAGGGTGATAGCTAGCGTGGTAGGTAAAGAACCTTAGCAACACTCGAGTTCTACTAAGATTGAAATGGGTGGTTCAAATTCCAGCATCCTCCAACAGGATTCACGAGTGGCCATTTACAGTGGCCGGGAAGTATTTGGATGTATCCGGTGGGTGCACCACGAACAGGGAAGGTTGACTTGGATATGAGACAGATGGAGTCGCTTATATCACACAAGACAATTGCATTCATTGTAGTATCCAACGTCAATATGATTGATTGGCTAATCTAGATCATCGAAATTTGATTCAAATGTAACTGCAGTTTCATTGTGCTTGGCTGCAGATCTAAACTACCTACATGACAAACGTCTTGTACTTCAATAAAAAAAATTCATTTATTATCCTCATGGTTAAACATTCAGAAAGTAGATGAATCGGCGTTATTTGTAAGTGAATTGATCACTAATGCAAAATACAGATTATCAATTAATTCACTTAAAGCTTTGATCATCGAAACTTTATCTTTATATCATATCCAACAATGTCGTAATTACAAATATACTGAGTCCTATTATGTCCGTATTTGTGTCCGATTTCGACGATTTTTAGCTGCGAGTCGAATATTATCTCCTCAAAGCATGACACTTCATTGAATTTTGAAAACATGTTTGGTAACTATGTCCAATTCCACTTTAAGAAATGTACCCATGAATTGGTGCTTATCCTCTTTTTATAGTTTTAAATCCTTAAAGTACAGTGCTATTATGTGTAAAGCAAATGTTGTCGAGATAAATAGATTATTTATAAGAATATTCATAGGTAATAGTGAATCTTATAAAAAAGTCGCTGTTTTACGTAGAACTTTCACAAGCTACCATGATGTGAGATTACAGTGAAACGTTCGCTTTAATTAAGTAAAAGAAACGTCAAAAATTATATATCTCGTCTAAGTACTATGTAGTTTACTGTAAGTCGATCGATTTTGATTTTATTTTATTTCTAGTTGATTGCAGTCCATGTATTCATAGGAATGCCTCAAAAGAGATCATTATATATCCTGTAGGGCATAGCGAATGAGACAAGAGAACGATAATTTACTAATCAATTTCTAAATCATTTTTGGTGTTAGAAAAAAAATACACATCAATTTTCGAAAATCAAAAATTAAAAACAGACATTCTTCATCATTATCCTCAACCAAAGTTAGTCAACCGTTATATTTATATATACAGACGTACGTATGAAGGCATAAACAACACGTACCAGTATATAAGCCTTTAGTTGTGCACAATGGCGTTACGCACTCATGCAGTGTATTTCAGTAAACAGAGTCACAAACATAATCTACGCAAAGCATTTATCAATATCGTCTGAACTTCCGGCTCGACTTGTCTCAGCGTGAGAAAGTATTAATTACACAAACTCATAATGAATACTTACATATTGGTTCTAAGATCATCTATTATACTAATTAAATTTATCAGAAATCAGGAAATTGTAAGTGATGTAATTTACATTATTAAAGTATTAACATACTTGTATTTACCACGTACGCTGTTCCAAACACTGCGTGGTAGTTAATCTATTTGTTATATTGATTACTTTATTATTGATCAGCAAACTGCCATAACTTCGCTTCAGAAATATATTAATTAATAACATTTTTATTTATTAACTTATTTTAGTAAAATTAACTTTAAATGTTAAGTGATGCATGAAATCATTTAAGCCGTTTCTGAGATTAGCGCCCACAGATCTATAGACATACAGAAGAATTTCAGAATTCAATTCTTCTTGTTGTATCATATAATTTATGGACTGTAATTACTTTTTGTTCAAGTTAAATTCGATACGAATTGGTTGTTTTGCACTATTATTACCGTATTAGCTTCCCTTTTATATCGACTTCCTATTTACAACAAGGAATTCGGTTTGTAAAAGGTAATAATTAAAAAAAAAAACGGTTGGTCTCCCTACTACGCTGGTAATTTTCATCACGAATAAATAATGAGTACCGGGTTTTTAAGGAAACGATCTATTTACTTAATGCTGTATTCTTTTTTGCATCGCAATATCCAAAACCACAATTTAAATGTTAATTGAGTCTGATAACAAGGAAAAAACGCTGGAATAAAACGTAGAAAAATAAATGATTGGTTTTTTTTTATCTGTTACAAGTCCAAACGGCGAAAGAGTCATGTATTAGTAATTTAAAGATAAGTTATGAAAACCTAATACATGTAAATATACGCACTTACAATCACGCTGGTGACTCTCCTTAAATTGCATAATACTAATTGCATGATTTCTGGAACACCCTCCGACGCTGTCGCATTTGAGTGGCCGAATAGTGTGGCATCACGTATTTCATAGTTGATAGTATAAGGCGTTAATATGCGGAAATTTATTGTTATTAAATTAGTTTTAATTTTCTTTGCAACAATTCGCAAGCAAGATGTACAGCCTTGGCCAAAAGTATTAGGCACCCCCAATAAAGTTACTGCACATCTGTGATAGGTGAACAACGAG